>JARQOC010000004.1:500784873-501079563 GCA_033576535.1 Allobates femoralis
CTTCTGGCAAAATGAATCTTGTGTTTGCGTGGGTTTCCTCTGGGTTCTCCAGTTTACTCCCACACTCCAAAGACATACTGATTTAGATAGTGAGGCCCTAGTAGTGACAGTGTTGCAAATGTATGTAAAACGCTTGGAATTAATACCGCAATATAACTGAAAAAATATTTTTTATTATTCTGCTGACAGCTATATAAAATATGTATCAAGGTGGAGTCTCATAGTCATGTTAAACAGCATATACAGCTGACAATAGAGGCTGCGGGGCTGGGAGATAAACTGACATTGTTTGATACAATTGACACCGTTTCATGTCATCTTTGTAGAGCGTTGGGCGCTCAGGACAAGTACATTTCTGGTCACTGGAGGACGGAGCCAACATCAGTTCACTGAGTATTAATACACAGGTATCTGTTCCTTCTAATTAAAATGTATTGACATTTCCATATGCCTCTGGTGTAATGTCCTGATCCACAGCTATTTTTACAATACTTTACATATACTTTTCCTCTTTTAGGCACTTTGCATGGCATGCTGCCCATCTTCCCACTATGCGGTCATTGGCAGCAGCACCGGACATATCTTTTTTGTTGATGCTGTGAAAGTAAAATCTCCTCAAATAATTGCACGGAGAAGACTTTATCATGTCCCTGTGCTCCACCTGCAGTGAGTTGCTATGATTATATGGCTGGGCCTTCATGTTATTCCAGTGCCTAAAGGTGGGTTTACACGTTTCAATATCGCAATCAATGGCGCGGGAGCGCGCATTTCGTGCTCGTTTCTCCCGCATCGCATCGGAGGTTTAGACGTTGCGATTTCTGAATTCAACGTCCGTGCGATGTCTACGCCCCCCAACCCAGGAACGACCATTTAACATGGGAGTGAATGGGTGACGCGGCAGAACACATCGGAATTGGGCTGTCACACAGCACGATCCGGCTCCAATCTCCATTCAATATCGGAGCATTGAATAGCACGCTCATTCAATCCCCGATATCGCATTGACATCGTTCCTGCATCGTATTGGACGTTCACACCATACAACGCAGGAACGATTTCGGCCTCCGACGATTGAACCACATGACTTTTGATTGAAATTGGACTCCGATATCGCAACGTGCAAACCCGCCATAAGGCCACCCCAGGTTCTGCCTCACTGCTGCTTTAAATGGGTCATGTAGACTAAGTTTGGATCTTCCCTTAGGCTCAGTGAGTAAACCATAAAGCCAGGCAGTCATTAGATGTAGTGGGGTTGGGTGTACTCATCTTCATGCAGTTAAGCTGTATTTTGTTTTTAACTGGACAACGCTTTTAAATGATCAATAAACTGATCTGAAAATCACACTTTACCATAAATGTTATGTAGTGTTACCCGACAAAGATCACCCCAAACTGTCAGCTCTTACTTTTGCTTAGTGTAAAATGTCCAGCAGAAGAGACTTTCAGACTGTCAGCCAAGCAGCGATGGACCAAGATGAGTCCAAAACATATGGGGACCCTCACCTTTATTGTCAGAATCTATAGGTACAAAATACTAATCTGGAAATGTAATTTCAAGAGCTAAAATAGATAATCAAACTCCTTCCAAACAAGGATGAGTGCAATAAAATGCACAATTATTATTATCAGCTATACAACATAGAACTAAGCATCATGGATCACCCATCCACAGGATAGGTGACAACTTGTTGATCATGGGCATCCAACCTCGGGACACACACTGATCAGCAAACAGGAGACTCAACCATGTAGGAATGGAGCAGAATTGCACATTCCAGCCTGAACTCCATTCTCTTCCTATGGGGCTGCCATGTGGTGCTGCCCCAAAGGGAATGAATAGAGTGGTGATCAAGCACCTGACCTGCCACATCAAATGAAGAGGATTGGAATTCCCCATCAAGGCAAATGGTGGCAAACCCAATGGTCAGCAATAGTTGGATAGGCGATAGCTCGTTTTAGCTGGACAACCCCTTTAAGAAATGTTGTGTCATCAGTATAATCTTTTTAACCATTTTGAATTAAAATACAGTTTTTACTTATTTACTTAGATTTGATCAAAAAGGCAATTTTCTTATAACCGGTGGTGCAGATGGACACATTTTCGTTTTGGATGCAAGGCCATCAAGTTCATTCCAGATGCTTGGATACATAGGTAATAGCCTAGAATAGCATTTACTGTACAACCTGTGTCCTAATGCCTAGTAATATATGTATACAAACATTATTCTAACCAGAGCAGTGTCAAGTCTGGAGTATGCCTATTGCTAAATCAGAAGACAATTCCATAGCAGTGGTGCCGAGCATGATTTCACCAGGAGCTCAGTGTTAGGGTTCACTCACACTGGTGTATGCATTGGACCAGTGCTATCCAATGATTTATCAGTTAGCATTCACTCAAATGTTATACAATAAAAGAAATTGCTGTATGCTGCGATTGGCAGCATATATTGGATGGCGTACATTCCAGTCAATGGGTCTGTGCAAGAGATAGGACTACACTTGGATGTCATCAGTCTGATATACGCAGACAATGGACATATAATGGTCTCCATCTTCTCCTCACCTGTGCTTCGATCCTCTCATGACATGCCATTTACATAATGCATCCAATTCTCATGCATGAGAGAATCCTCTCCAGTGTGAGCAAGTCCTGTTCCATTGGATAACTGAGTGTTAACAAATGAAACCGGTTGAACCAACTTCATACATAGAAGGCCTCGGTCGTTGGTGATTGGAAGTAATGGTTCTTGATCGTTCTTACATTTTGTATGGATGAAAACATCTTTTGTTTTCTTTCAGTGGCTGGTGGTGATCTTCTGTCATTGTCATTGATAAGCTCAGTGGATTCACAGCAGAATAAAGCCCTGGCACTTGTGTCCCCCATGGCGGAGAGGAAGAGGAAGAGGAAGGGGGTGGCACTCAACTCCAACTGTTTTCTCTGAATCCAAAATCTTGCAAAGTAAGAAGTCATGGAAATGACTATACCGGTTTGTTCTCATTCAGACGTATGTGCAGCACGGTCCGATCAGAGACCACAATGCACGGATCGGCCTCTGGTCTCCTGACCCCAACTCATCGGCCTCAGATATGAAACTGCTAAGTTCAGGTTAGGAGACCCGCGATTAGTTCATGTGTGGAATGATTTTTACAGACGTCTGCATGAGTCCTTATTCTTAGCACTCAGGTAATAATGCGGGCCTTCACATCATTGTGTTGTTATGCAGCATTACATGTAGGCTGTATGTAAAGATTGTGTGTGGGCAAATCAACCATGAACCACTGGACAAGGTCTTCAAATTGAGGAAAATTTCACTTGTGATGAAGACATGGCTCGTACATAGTCTGGTCTTTTCTGTGAAAAATATGGACGTGAAACATGGACGATAAAGGAACAAGACAGAAGAAGAGTCAACACCTTCATAATGTGGTGCTGGAGAAGAATGTTATCAATACCATGGATGGCAAGAAGAGGAAACACATCAACTTTGGAACAAGTCAAGTTAGACATGTCACTTGAAGCAAGGATCACCAAGCTATGACTACTATGGACACATCATACGAAAATGACTAGAGAAGGACACTATGGTAGGAAGAGTAGAAGGTACAAGGCGAAGAGGAAGACCAGCAACTGCAATATTTGTACGGCATCACATCATAACTGGCCTGATGTCTTACAATTAAGATCCAATTCGGCTACTTTCACATCTGCGTTAGTTATCAGTTCAGGCATTTCAATGTTTTTCACATGGGGCAGAACGCAATGATGCAGGATCTGTTTTTTTTGCAAAAAAAGGCGGAATTCTGATGGATTAGAAAAACGCCGATGTGAAAGTAGCCTTGTACAAGAAGCAGAATATTTTATAGGAAGATTCCCATACCCTTCTAAAAAGGCTCAACTCACTATTCAATTCACTATTCAACCTAATCTGAGAATAACATAATATAGGACCCAAGATCCTGATTCTAGCGATGTGCCACTCACTGGGCTGCTGTCACGGGTGGCACGGATGACAGGGTAGAGGCCACGCGCAGACGGTCCCAGCGTTTGGCCAATCAGCCATAAGGTTTGAGGACGGTCCGTCTTTCAGGGGCATTTACCTTCTGTGTAGATAAAGAGAAGGTATGATAAGATCTCCCTATCATGGGGAGACGGCTGGGAAGGTCTTGTGCTCGGTCTGGTTTCTACACCAGTATTCTGGGTCTCTAGGACCCAGCAGGTTCTTCCCACCTTTATAAGGAGTTTCATTGCCCTCCCTCGGTGCAGGTGATATTTCCTTGTGGACTCATTATCCTTGCTCCAGCAGAAGCTGAGGTTGTGGAGGTTGCTGTGCTCTGCTGCAAGATAAGTGTTTTCTTTCCCCAGTGTCTGTTTTTTCCTTGTATTTGTCTTTAGTTGTTAGTGGAGGGGTCTAGTGAACCTCTCCATCTGATCCTTAGATAAGGTAGTGCTAGGATCAGAGAGGGACGAGGTTCGTGGTCGGCGACAGTTGAGGAAACTGTATAGGGACGTTAGGGCAGACAGGGTCAGCCCTAGTAAGACTAGGGGTCACCCTCTCCCTCTTGTGCCCATAGCTTTAGGGACTCCTTATTCCCCCCCCCCGTCGTGGTCCTACGCTGAGTGCCTCTCCCGCTCCCAGCGTGACAGCTGCTCAGTGTAGTTTTGATAAAATCACTGTCTGGAGATTATCATTAGCAGTCTACTTGGCCGCTGCAAATCTGCAACAGAGAAAACACTAATTTTATCAACATAACAGCAAGCAGCTCAGTAAATGACACATCGCTGGAATCAGGGTGTCTATTTCTACATTATACTGCTCTCAGATGGGAGGGCAAAAACCTGGCGACAGGTTCTCTTTAAAGCAGCAGTTGTTGAGTATTAAAACATATCTTTTAATAAAGAGTATTAAAAATTGTCCTCTCTAAAAATGTGAAATGCGCACATACAAAAACAGCATGATTTATCTTACGGCTGACAACATATAGCATAATGATCTAGGAAAATATATATTTGGCAATGTTAAAATCCATTAAACATTCCCAATCCTGGCTGGCAGTGGTCAGTCCTATTATGTGGCTGTTATAACCCGACATTAACGAGACATCACTGGCATTAGGACTCGTCCTTGGGATCCATTAGATTGGTGAGATCCCTCTACTTATCCAGTCTAGAATGTTTGATTAATGTGATCATTGTTATCTGTAACCCTAAATATCCCAGGATTCTAGTACTGTGAGGCTGTCACTTAATAGGGCTGACCACTGCCGGCCTAACTTATTATGTTAGATTTTTTTTAACCATAGGTGAAATCACGTTTTTGTCCATGCACAATTCACATTTTTAGAGGGACCAATGAATAATCCTCTTTATGGTGGGGTTCTCTGCGGCTCCACTGGTATGTGTTTGTCACTGTGTAGCTAACACTTATGGTCAGGTCCTGTAAGGCTGGCATTGTTATGGGGTCACTGTGGGGCTGGCATTAAACTCATTAGCAGTTTTGTACAGTTGGGTACCATGTGGGCAACTATGTGGCTGACACTACTTTGGATGGCGCTGGTTGGCAGCCACTTGACTGACACTATGCTTCTTTGTATTAGACCCCAATGAATACATAGATCAGCGGGGGATGTTTAAGGACTCCATGATCCAGAAGCAACAGTACAAGGTGGATCAAGCTTTATGTTCTGCTGATCTAGGAAGCAATGGCAAGTCAGTCTATGGTTACTGCAGTGACTCTCCATTCATTTACAAATATGTGCTTCCTAAGGTACGTTTCCTCTTTAACTAACTGCCATCAAAATTAATATGCATTATTACTTTTCCAATATGATCCACAAACGTTTATTATCGGTAAAACTGTGTATGTTTGGAAATTAACCTCAACTCCACTAAAATGTCTTAATTTTTTATTACAAGGTATTGATATAGTTTTGCAACTTTTTTTATTGCTCCAATTGATCTAAAATTAAAAGAAAAAAAAACCTTACAAATAATCTTGATCAAATATCTCCTGTCATTTGATGCCTATTCAAATGTATGTGTCCAACAAGTCAAACAAACATCCAGGTCCTACAGACATATGTTCCTTCTTCCCAACCTCCCACTAATATACATTTCAATGCTTTATGTTGTGATCAGTGCTTTTACCATTTATGTGTAGATAGCCTAATAGTACATGAGTACCTGCCCTAGGATACAGTTAGGGCCAGAAATATTTGGACAGTGACACAATTTTCGCGACTTGGGCTCTGCATGCCACCACATTGGATTTGAAATGAAACCTCTACAACAGAATTCAAGTGCAGATTGTAACGTTTAATTTGAAGGGTTGAACAAAAATATCTGATAGAAAATGTAGGAATTGTACACATTTCTTTACAAACACTCCACATTTTAGGAGGTCAAAAGTAATTGGACAAATAAACATAACCCAAACAAAATATTTTTATTTTCAATATTTTGTTGCGAATCCTTTGGAGGCAATCACTGCCTTAAGTCTGGAACCCATGGACATCACCAAACGCTGGGTTTCCTCTTTCTTAATGCTTTGCCAGGCCTTTACAGCCGCAGCCTTCAGGTCTTGCTTGTTTGTGGGTCTTTTCGTCTTAAGTCTGGATTTCAGCAAGTGAAATGCATGCTCAATTGGGTTAAGATCTGGTGATTGACTTGGCCATTGCAGAATGTTCCACTTTTTTGCACTCATGAACTCCTGGGTAGTTTTGGCTGTATGCTTGGGGTCATTGTCCATCTGTACTATGAAGCGCCGTCCAATCAACTTTGCAGCATTTGGCTGAATCTGGGCTGAAAGTATATCCCGGTACACTTCAGAATTCATCCGGCTACTCTTGTCTGCTGTTATGTCATCAATAAACACAAGTGACCCAGTGCCGCCATGCATGCCCATGCCATCACGTTGCCTCCACCATGTTTTACAGAGGATGTGGTGTGCCTTGGATCATGTGCCGTTCCCTTTCTTCTCCAAACTTTTTTCTTCCCATCATTCTGGTACAGGTTGATCTTTGTCTCATCTGTCTATAGAATACTTTTCCAGAACTGAGCTGGCTTCTTGAGATGTTTTTCAGCAAATTTAACTCTGGCCTGTCTATTTTTGGAATTGATGAATGGTTTGCATCTAGATGTGAACCCTTTGTATTTACTGTCATGGAGTCTTCTCTTTACTGTTGACTTAGAGACAGATACACCTACTTCAGTGAGAGTGTTCTGGACTTCAGTTGATGTTGTGAACGGGTTCTTCTTCACCAAATAAAGTATGCGGTGATCATCCACCACTGTTGTCATCTGTGGACGCCCAGGCCTTTTTGAGTTCCCAAGCTCACCAGTCAATTCCTTTTTTCTCAGAATGTACCCAACTGTTGATTTTGCTACTCCAAGCATGTCTGCTATCTCTCTGATGGATTTTTTCTTTTTTTTCAGCCTCAGGATGTTCTGCTTCACCTCAATTGAGAGTTCCTTTGACCGCATGTTGTCTGGTCACAGCAACAGCTTCCAAATGCAAAACCACACACCTGGAATCCACCCCTGACCTTTTAACTACTTCATTGATTACAGGTTAACGAGGGAGACGCCTTCAGAGTTAATTGCAGCCCTTAGAGTCCATTGTCTAATTACTTTTGGTCCCTTGAAAAAGAGGAGGCTATGCAATACAGAGCTATGATTCCTAAACCCTTTCTCCGATTTGGATGTGGAAACTCTCATATTGCAGCTGGAGGTGTGCACTTTCAGCCCATATTATATATTTTGTAAACAGCTAAAATAACAAAACTTGTGTCACTGTCCAAATATTTATGGCCCTAACTGTATGTGCCGACGCAGCCGACTTCCCGCGTTTTTTGCCATGATTTTTCCAGCATTCTTTCTGTATTTTTTTTTTACCAATCCGCAGTACAGCACATTCCCTGCAAAGTGTATGAGAAATTACAACTGTTGTGCACATGCTGTGGATTTTCATGTGGCGGAAATGGTGCACATTTCCACATACAGTGGAAAAATCTGCAGCATGTCAATTCTTGCAGCGTAGTTTGCCATGATTTTCACCCATAGAGCTTAAGGTTAGCTCCTGCAGTGTATTTAGTGTGGTTTTGGTGCAAATTTTGCACTGATGACATGGGGCTCTGCTGTATTTGTCACCAGCACAGGCTGCCACCCACCCCAGCTGCCTAGTTTTACCTGGCTGGTAATCAAAATATAGGGGAGCTCTTTTTTATTATTATTATAATTATTATGATTATTATTATTATTTCTTGAAATAATGTAAAAAAATTATGTGGAGCTTTACTGTATTTTTGGTTTACAGCCAAGTACAACTACACAGCTGGCAGATGGAATCCTTAACGTGGGGAAGCCCAAGCATTCTTGGCCCCCCACACTGGGAATTGCAGCCTGCAGCCACCCCAGAAAATGTTGCATTTATAGAAGCGCCATTTCTGCCCTGAGGGGTTGGCAGACTGGGTAATAAAAAAGAGTTAATGCCAGCTGAATATTGCCAGCTGGCACTAAGCCCGAAGTTCATAATGTTGGGCCAATGTTAGAGGTTCATAATGGCCGGGTCTAAATAAATAGTAAATACCAATTCCTATATAAACAACCCTGGAGTCAGGCCAGAATCATAATCAAAAGTGCTCTTTATTAAAAGTTAATACAATAAATGCAGCAATTAAAAGTAATGCCTCAGGCAGCACACATGACAGGAGACCACATGAAAACCAGGATGCAAGTATGGTAGTAGACAAAGAAATCCTATGTCTGGCACCACAAATTAGTGCTCAGTTTCCATATACACACCATACAACCAAGTAGTAACTGCACCAAAATATCACTTCATGGGTCAAGAATTTTACCTGTCCGTGGCCACCGACCCCCTAACGCGTTTCGCTTAGGCTTCCCCCTCGGAAGAAGCCTAAGCGAAACGCGTTAGGGGGTCGGTGGCCACGGACAGGTAAAATTCTTGACCCATGAAGTGATATTTTGGTGCAGTTACTACTTGGTTGTATGGTGTGTATATGGAAACTGAGCACTAATTTGTGGTGCCAGACATAGGATTTCTTTGTCTACTACCATACTTGCATCCTGGTTTTCATGTGGTCTCCTGTCATGTGTGCTGCCTGAGGCATTACTTTTAATTGCTGCATTTATTGTATTAACTTTTAATAAAGAGCACTTTTGATTATGATTCTGGCCTGACTCCAGGGTTGTTTATATAGGAATTGGTTGTGATTGGAGGGCCTTTTACCTTTCAAAAAGGGTTTTTCTGAAACTATAAATAGTAAATAGTACACCACACCTTGAAAAAAAATTAATTTGTAAAAAGAACACAAACACATCCCTCATTCCCATCTCTATTATTGTGGAGCATTTGCATGGGATTAATAAAGATGAGAATGAGGCATGTGTTTATTTGTAAAAAGGACACAAAGTATTTTTTAAGGTGTGGTTTATTATTTACTATTTACTTAGAGGTTCATAATGACTGTGTCTAACATTGGTCCGAAATTATGAACCTCCGGCTTAGGCTAGGGTCACACTTGAGGTTGACGGAGCCGCTAAAATCTCTGAAATTCTGCCGCAGTGCATAGCATAAAAGCTATGCGCTGCCAGTGGAACGCAGCCCCATAGCAACCCAGTGTTTACCTTAGCAACAGTCACACACACAAAGCTGCAGGGAGTGTGCTTTGTGACAGCACACAGGAAACACTGCAGACAGCGTTTTGCTGTGCACTCTGCTAAAGTGCACGTCCTGCAGCTTTGTGTGTGACCGCTGCTAAGGTAAACACCGGCTTGCTATGGGGCTGCGTTCCACTGGCAGCGCATAGCTTTTATGCTATGCACTGCGGCAGAATTTCAGAGATTTTAGTGGCTCCGTCAACCTCAAGTGTGACCCTAGCCTTAGTGCCAGTTGGCAATATTCAGCTGGCATTAACCCCTTTATTACCCAGCCTGCCACAGACACCAGGGCAACTGGAAGAGTCGGCTACAGCGCTAGAAAATGGCACTACTAGGAATGCACAATTTTCTTGGGTGGCTGCAGGTTGAAATTTTCAGCGCGTGGGACCCTGAACACTTGGACCTTCCCACGCTGCCCAATTTTACCTGTCTTGAAACCAAAAATACAGTGAAACACCATGCCATATTTTTTCAAGAAATAATTTTAAAATTTTTGATTGACAGCCAGGTCAAAAAATGCAGCAAAATCTGCGTATAAAAACACACCAAAAACTCACCAAGTGACCATCAACTTATCTGTGTGGATCTTTGAAACATTTTGGATATCAAAAATCTGCAGCACACATTCTACGTCAACACAAAGCCTTAGGCCACACTTAGGTATACCCTAAGAACTATCTGTGGTATTAGTAATTAGACTAATTTACTACATATACACATATTCCCTTATATTATATTGAAAACTGACCTGGATATTTCTCATTAGGAAACATCTGGTGCTATGACTAAAGTTTTACCTGCAGAAAGAAAAGTTAGTGGAAGCCAGCTGGGACCTGGCTATCTCCACTCATCTCCTCATCAGAAGTGGCTGTCACTATCAGCAGCCGATGGTACTTTGTGTCTCAGGGATTCTTTGAATTTGGTAAGTTTGGGTACAGTACTATCTGTGTCTACTCCTACTATTTTGCACAAATAAACATAATAGGAAAGTAAATTTCTGGTAATGAATTACGGATCCAACATCATTAATATTAAAGGCTAAACAGAACAGGGCAGGCGATTAAACTTTAAAAGAACAAAGTGATATCATCTTGGTTATACTGTATGACTTAGTCTTAATATCAATTAGAGCACATATATATTCTGAAGACCTGGCCAAAGATTTGACTGATGTGTCTGCTGATTCCTAAATTATTACTTGTAATGCTTACCCTGATGAATAAAAAACATGCATGTATACATTTTCAGGCAATAAGCTATTCAACATTCTTTTATAAGGTAAATGTCTTAATCCTGTAAAAACATCTCACTACTCTAACTTGCTGTCCAATTCTCCACAATATATTCTGTTTTCAAGGAAACGTTTGCTCAGGTATGCTGTCATTCATACCTATCAGGAGGCATTGGCTCAATGGCATTTTCTTTAGATGGATATACGCTGATTACAACGGGCATGGGAGATGGTACTGTTGTTTGTCTGACGTGGAGGTGAGTAGAAGACAACAAATGTCTCCTTTGAATTCTGTTGTAATTAGCTGATGTTTTGACCTTAAAGGGGTTGTGTACTACCCCTAGGTAGGATATGTCATCAATACTAGATCAGTGTGGCTACAACACGTGTCACCCACACGATCAGCTAGTGTCAGTGGCGTCCATATGTTAGTAGTTGTGGGTCCATATGTTAGTAGTTGTGGAGCGGAACAGCATAGCTCAGTCAACAGTGGACCTCAGAGAAAATTGCAGATCATTTCCTATTTGCTCAAATGGTGGTGGGTGAATTGGCCATAGACACTATGCAGATAACAGAACAGTTCTGTACAGCTCTGCAACTGATCACATCCAGTCACAGCTGATTGGTGGGGGTGTCGGATGTTGCACCCCAACTGATCTGATATGGAAGACCTTTCAACCCTTCTTAAACTATTTGAGAGAATTATTACAGTACATTGTTCCTATAAAGTGTGTTGGTATACAATGTGGTGTCATCATTGTGCATACTGTTCTGCCATGTTTGCAGAAATCCTGGAAACAATGTTGTGAATGAAGCCATTGAATATGGTCGGAGTTTGAGCATTTCTCTTCAAGATATTTCATTTGTGGAGGATGAGGCTTTAGGAAAATGCCACTGTGGAGTCCTGATTCAGACATATCACACGTGCAAAACAAAGAGGTAAATATGTTAAACAGCTAAATAGGTTTACTTGGAAAAACGAAGAACCCCAGACTTTTCAGATCAAGAAATTAATTCCCTTAGGCCCTTTCACATCAGCGTTTTGTGAAATGCGGCAGATTGCGGTAAAAAAACGCATCTGCCGTTACTGTCCACACTTGCGGTCCGTGCAAGCCCATAGCAAAGTATATGGGGCTTGCGGCAGATGCGGCAAGTGCGGTTGATTGTGCGGTTCGGCACGCGCGCTGACCGCGATAAAAATCGCGCTGCACTTCCGCAATTTTGCGAACCGTCACTGCCGCATAAGTCCGACATACTTGCAGCAATACCGCAACCTGCCGCAAGTGTGACGGTATTATCGCGGCAGATGCGTTTTTTTTCACCGCAATCTGCCACAAACGGGGGCCTTACTTATTCCAGGCGTCTTCTTTCCCTATAGTGCACACATAGGCTTTTGATTCACATCAAGAAGAACTTAAGCTGATCACACAGATAGAGCGCTGTTGACCAGAAGTTATCTTTTTCAACTTCACCATAAACACGATGGTAGCAGCTTATATTAATGATAATGACCAAACATGCTGAAATGAAATATGCCTTAATTTCTATCTGATGTTTGGGTAAAGTCAGGAGGTGGCACCCATACATATTAGATAGGTTGGATAGGTAGACTATCTCATCAAACTTAAGGTACCGTTACAGGCTTCAATGTCGTTAAGATATCATTAACGATCTCGGTCGTTAGGACATCTTTTTGACATCGTTAGTGAGATGTCACATGTCTAGATATGTGGACAACGCACCAACGATGTGCGAGCAGCTATCGTTGCACAACCCAGCAAATGATCCTTGTTCACTGTTGTAATAGGGGAAGTCTTTAATGACATCGTTATCACGGTGTCACACACAACAATGCAGCATGTTGGCTGATCGAGGATCGTTTGATTTGATGTTCTCAAATCTGCATGTTTACAACGCTTACATGCAACGACGTCCTAACCATGTTGTTTCAATGACTCCAAACCCGTGAATTTGAGCGATACCGATTCACGATCTCGTACAGTGTAACTGGGCCTTTAGCATATTTGACCATTCTAATCATCTGTTCGATCACAGACAGTGAGTGGCAGGGCAGGGGAGGTAGTTGCATAACCAGCTGGAGAGCAATACATTCTTATTGAAAGGTAATTGGGTTCTCTTTTTCACAACTCCGCTTTAAAGAGGTTGTCCACTACTTGGACAATCCCTTTTCAAAACTAATTAATATAATAACAGTTATGCTCACCTCCATTGACCCCTTCACTTCATCAGTGCTTCCCGCTCATCTGCCATAGACATAATTGATGACCAGAGAAGGTGAGAGAGAGAGCAGCTGCAGCTGTCACTTCCTTCAGATGTCTGGATTTCTGAAGGAGTGCAGAGTGAAGCCACTGCTAATTGGTTGCAGGGATCGCGTGACATAACAATATCACATGATCCCAGGAGAGGCAGTAACCACATAGCTAGAATGGTGCCACCATCAGAGTACAGTATAGATGTTATTATTTTACTGGGGAAAACATAAGGATTGAGAAGGGGTTGTCCTAGAAGTGAACAACCCATTTAAAAGTAATTTCCTCTACTGGTGACCAATGTAACCAATGAGTGCCTTTAGTGGGGATACCAGTAAAGCTGGACATACACATTAGATAGCTGTTTGCTGAATGATGCTTCAGACAGCCATCTCAGCCATTTCTCTCATACACAGGAGTATGTGAACGGGCAAACACTCTGTGTTTTTTGTGAGAAAGCCACCACCTGACGTGCTAATCCCAGGGAGAGCAATGTGATTCCAGTCTGAAATCAGACATGCGCAATCAACATCTTCCCAAAACAACAGCTGGCCAGTGACATTAGACCACAGGCCAAGCCCATTGCTATTGCCGAGTTTGGCAAATATTAGCTTATTGCGTGATTATTATTATTATTATTATTATTATTATTATTTATGTAGCACCATTAATTCCATGGTGCTGTACATGAGATGGGTTACATACAAGCTTATAGATATAGTTTACATAAACAAATTAACAGTGACAGACTGATACAGAGGGGAGAGGACCCTGCCCTTGCGGGCTTACATTCTACAGGAAAAATGGGAAGAGACAGTAGATCAGGGGTGCAGCAGAACTGGTGGTGGTGAGGTGGCAGCTCAGGTGGCGGTGGGGCAGCAGTTTCGGTGGACGGTGGGCTGCGGCTCGGTCATTGCAGGCTGTAAGGTTTCCTAAAGAGGTGGGTTTTCAGGTCCATCTGAAGGATCTGAGCATGGTGGATAATCTGACGTGTTGGGGCGCAGAATTCCAGAGGATGGGGGATATTCAGGAGAAATCTTGGAGGCAGTTGTGTAGGAACGGATAAGTGTGGAGGAAGGAGGAGGTCTTAGGAGGATCGAAGATTACGTGAGGAAGATATTGGAGATTAGTTCAGAGATATAGGGAGGGGACAGGTTATGGATGGCTTTGTAGGTCAGTGTTAGTAGCTTGAACTGGATTCGTTGGAGAATTGGGAGCCAATGGAGGGATTTGCAGAGGGGAGATACAGGGGACTAGCGAGGAGAGAGGTGGATTAGTCATCATTGCATGATTGGCCTTTAGATTGCTGTGGCCTTGTCATCACTCTTGAAATGTAAGTAAGGACCGTCAAGAAAGTACCAGATTATCAGCATTCATGTTACAGGAAATGTAAAGATACCTGTCACTGTAAGAGCAGCATGCTGTAGAGCCAGAGATCCTAATTCCAGTGATGTGTCATTTAACTGGGCTGCTTGTTCTAATCTCAATAAAATAACCTTTTTATTAGTAGATTTACAGCAGGAGATTATCCTGCATTATCATGTAGTCCTCTGTATAACCCATGCAACACCACTGATTGTCAGCTATTTGCCTATACACAGTGTCAGAAAGCTGCCAATCAGTGGTGTGAGTGGAGTTATACAAAGCTAAGTATTCAGAGAACTGATAGATGTAAGCATAGCACATAAAACACATTTATCAAAATTGCAGCAAGCAGCCCAGATACATCACTGGAATCTAGGTCTCTACCAGAACATCATGATGCTCTCAGAAGTTGTGGCAAATACCTGGTGACAAATTTACTATGATATTGCCATGTAAATCTTGTCGGAATGTGATTGGAAGTATGTATAACACATACCACATACATGTAGTCACATGATTGTCTGGTGTTGTCACAGGACAATCCTGACAGTGTGCAATGTGCTCGCTGTGAGGACTCACAAGACTTTCCTGATAAATCTTAGCCTTTAATTTTAATGTGTAATGCTTTATTAGGATTGTGACTCCATTACCAAGTGTTAGGCTCCCTTCACACATCTGTTAAAGTTCCGTTTTCACTATCTATGTGGCTATCTGTGTGTATATATGTATCATCCGTGTGTCATATGGATGTCACACGGACAGCACATGTACTGGAGACATGTACACACGCATGACACATAAGTACACATGGATGGGAGAAATGGAATGTGCCACACGTGGGTTTTTTCATCTGCCACAAATTGTAACAAACGCTAGTGTGAAAGGGGCCTTAAAAGATAGATGATAGATACGCAGACAGACCAATATATAAATAATAGATAATTTGCTGTGATATATAGATTTTACAGCTATTAATAAATAATTAAATGAACAAAAGTTATGTCGGTTCCTCCCTATTCGTGATAATCAGCCAAGGTAAAGCAGACAGCTGTGGGCTAATATTATCAGGCTGAGAAGGGCCAAATACCAGCCTGCCACCTTCCCAGAAGTGGTGCTCATGTAAGAAGTGACAGTTCTGGTGGTTTGCCCTGGCTCTGGTGCGGTGGCAATCGGGGTAATGATTTGTGGGTTTGATGTGAGATGTGTAATGTCAGCTGGCATCAAGCCCTGGTGTTAGTAATGGAGAGGTGTCTATCAGACATCCCCATTACTAACCCAATAAGTAAAAAGAATGAAAAATAAATAAATAAATAAATAAATAAATAAAAAAACAAACGCCACTCCCTGACTCTCTCTGGCTCATAAATTTGTAAAATCTATCTAACTTTGCACATTCTTTCACACATAAAAAACATTCATTTCAGTGTTCTACATTATTTTCCAGCACGTGTCACACGGATGTCATGTGTGTGCTGTATGTGTTTGTCTGTGGTGTCAGTAAATTATGGACATGTTTCTGTGTGGATTACATGGGCACTCGTTTGGGTCACACAGTTATACGGTCCGTGTGAAGATCACAGTTGATTGTAATTAGTATGTGTGTGAACGTGTCTCTAATACACTTTCTGTGTGCAATGATTCTCATTTTCAGGCTCGGTTCATGTGTAATCACAGTTTATCTTTCACCTGGATCTTAAGAAACTGGAAAAAGTACAAAGGTTTTGCCCGATTTTTGGGGAAAAAAGCCCAGTGGCTGGAGCCTGTGACCCCATTATGATGATAGTATAGTATTGATTCGCTTCGGTCATGGATGATTGTGGATTTCACACTGTCATTTTCATTTAGGAAAGCCAGCTAAGTGTTGTAGTGACTGAGCAGGATGACAGCTACACAAGCCCTCCATTGTCACAATCACTAGATCCTACTTGGCTTGATCACAAATCCGCTGAAGTAAGTGTACAATCTCAGACTCCGGAGATTTCATATTGTTTTAGCAATTTTCTTGTTACATGAATGACCACGACAAAAACCGTTATCTGTGAAAGCGTCTGACGTCATATTTCTTTGGCTGTTGTCGGGTACAGACATTGGGAATATGTGTAAAGTCATATATAAGTGTTCTTACCTGCCCCATAGTGATGAGTTGATGCACTGGTGCTTTACCAGAACTCTCCACCAATCAAATGCAATTAATGGCCTATAACTTTTGTCATTTGATATAAAAAATATTGTAACTTGTGACCATTATAACTAAGACGAGTAATGTATTATCTAACTTTCAAGATATTTTGGGAAAACACAGTCTTTTAATGAAGAATCTTTTCTATCAATGCATATGAAAGGCTATTAAAGAAGAAGAGAAGAAATATTCCGACCAGAAGAAAAGTCTCAAGAACGGCATAAAAGAGCTAAGACAGAAAGTAAGGAGATTTAATATTCATTTTGGTTTCAGAGATTTTTTTTGTAAATTTTGATGATAACACATTATCTGTTTAATATGGATTATTCTACAGAGCTTCTAAGGTGTTAAAGTATTATTAACCAGATGCACCCGCTCCATGCACTTATATTGAGCGAGGCTGCGCCCTCTAGTCGTTTTGTTGTCGGGAACATGCATACCGCATAATTGCCGTCCATTCCCAGTTTAGAAACTGGTGAATGGTCACAGTGCACAGTGCAGGCGCTGGGAGGATTGATAAGTCTACAGTCACATCGAGTGACGGCAGAATTATCAGGTTAGACTGGACAACCTCCGTAACTCAGTGGGAGCTCACTGGGGATCTGTGTCGTGATTGCAGGAACAGATTCACATGGATCTGACAGCCTAACATGATGACTTATAGAACATGTTACTGATATTGGCCCATAATCTTAATGTCAAAAATATGCTATTATTCATTTGTAAAGCACCATTGATTACATAGAACTGTACATATAAAAAGGGGTTTACATAGAAAATACATATATAAATTACAATGACAAACAAACCAGAGAGGACCCTGCCCTTTCAGGCTCACATTGAACAGTATAATGGGGAGGAGACAGTAGGTTGTTGATTTTCAGCAGCTCCGGTGGTGAGGTGGCAGTAGGGTTATTGCAGACAGTGAGGCAAGCTTTCTTGAAGACATGGGCTTTCAAGTTTTGTCTGCCAGTTCTGAATGTGGTGGAATTGAATAATTGGACCTATTGGGGCACAGAAATCCAGAGGATTGGGAATACTCAGAAGACTTGAAGGCGATTGGGTGAGGAACGTATGAAAGTGGAAGAGAGAAGGAGGTCATGGGAGGAGCGGAGATTAAATGTGATAAGATATCGGGAGATTAGTTCATATATGGAGGCGACAGATTATGGACGGCAGTGTTAGTAGTTTAAACTGGATTTGTTAGGGAATTAATTGGTCAATTAAGGGATTTGCAGAGGGGAGAAGTTGAATATTATCAAGGAGAGAGGTGGATTAGGCGGGCTGTAGAGTTTAGGATGGACTGGAGAGGTGTGAGAGTGTTAGCCGGGAGGCCACAGAGGAGGATACTGCAGTGGTCGAGGTGGGAGATGATGTGGGCATGCACTAGCATTTTAATAGATTCAGGGTTAAGGAAAGGAAGGATTGAGGAAATATTTGTGTGTTGGAGGCGTCGAGAGGTTGGGTGTGCAGTTTGAAGGACATGGCAGAGTCAAGGGTTAGTCCGAGGCAGCGGATTTCAGGTGCAGGGGAAAACATGATGTCATTTACTCTGATAGATCTATCATGTGGGGAATTTAGGTGAGGTGGAGGAAAGATGATGAGTTTGATGTTGTGGATTTTGGCTACTAGCAGTGCTTGAAGATACATTGGATCAGTTTACTCTATTTGTGAGGAGACATTCCCTCCACCTCTTCCGTCCTTCAGAGCAGTGATTGACCGGTGGGTGTGTAAGCTTATATACATAGAAGCAGGTGAGTGACGGCAGATGTAGGGGAGAGATGAAGTAAGTGCTAGATCAATAAACTATGTATCCGGTGTATTTTTTTCAGTTCCTAGTCTTAGCGTGGACCTGTAGCTGTGATATATTGCTCTTATATACACAGACACAGTTTCAGTGTGGCCTTGATGTTCTACCTCTCAGTAGGTCTCATGGCAAATCATTCAGCTGTTAGCAATGTTGTGTCGGCTTCTTTTATTTTAAAAGCGACTGGACAACCTCAAACCATGTTTAGCAGACATTTTGCTCAGATACAGGAAGATCATAGTGGGCACATCAGTATTATAATAGGGTGAAGGTCTATTTAGTTCATGCATCTAAAAATGTCCTTCTGTTCATTGAACCAAACATTGACTTATGTACTTCTAGTTATGATTGCTGACTACTAGATACAGGAAAAGCCAGTGCCAATGAGCAGCAGTTGGAAACTATTGGATGATTGTACATGTACATATATCAGTCTTATAGCAGAATATTGGTGATGTGAGCTAACTTGTTCATTGAACTTCCATTGTCTACTTAATTCTCACACTGTTTTCAGATACAAGCTATGATGCGAGAGAATGAGTCTTTACCTGACATTGAAAAGTTGGACCAGCAAGAATTTAACTTGGACACGGAAGTGCAGGAAAGGCTTCTGCTAGAGAGTGACCAGGAGGTGGAAAGAGTAAGTAGTGCCAGATGGCACATAGTCATGGTATAAGTACTATAGAGCTATGTGGCAGGTTTGAGGTTTAAGGGTTATTCCACAAATCTATTTACTTTTGAGATGTCCGAAAACATCTTATGTAACCACCTTGAAAGAGTGTCAATTCAGAATATATTCAACATAAGGCCCCAGATATATTTTACTTGTTTACATAGTGCAATCACATTCTACATTGGATTATAGACATTGCTACTGTCTACATTGGAGCTCACAATCTATGTTCCCTATTAATAAATCTATGGAGTATGGTAGCTAACCAGAAAACCCCAAGGAAACCCACGTAAACACAGGGAGAACATGCAAACTCTTTGCATACATTGCCCGTGGTGGAACTTGGCGAGGACCCCAAAGCTGCAAAGCAGTAGTGTTAAGCCACCCGGCTTCCCCATCTCATGTGCTACAGATGGCAGCCATGCAGAATGTAGCCCCTTATCTACTTTCCCTATGGAGTCCCCATCTAGTTTCCCTATGGAGCCCTATAGTTACTGGTTATGCTGCTAGCTATTGTAATGCAAATCATTAATTTTTGTTTTCAAAGTTTCAAAGGTGTATCCAGGAGGAAAATTTGGCCAAGCAATATTTACGTGAAATCATTAAAAAGGAATGCTGGGATTCAATGACAATCAAAGGACGTTCTCTTGTGGTAAGTATAGCTCACAGCTCACCATTATGTATTAGATAACACAGGAGTACGGTGACTAAATCACTATGACTAATTATTTAAAAAATATTGCAAAAGCCAAAGTTGTATTGAAGTACCTTCATTGGACTTTAAGGCAAAGTATAAATATTACACTTAATAAATTAACAGCATTAGAATCCCTTCCTTCACAAGTGGCCCTATTCCCACAATACCCCACTGTGTGAGGATTTTCTGTCGCACTGGTGGGTGTGTATTCAGTGTTTCAGGGGTGTAGACTTACCCTGGAGGGCATAACTAAGCAGCTACAGTATCTTCACTAGAGCCTCATCTATTGGGTTCGGGAACACAGGCTGATACAGGATGGGTTCAAAATATAGGTACAGGTTTGCAGAATAGGTACAAGTACTGGGGACCTAACAACTAGCGAAGGTACAGACAAACTGGCTAACCTAAGGGGGAGGAGGCCTTAAGTACTTAGTGTCCTCGAGCAATTGGCTGGGAACACTACATGAGTGTGTACACTGCACCTTTAAGAGGCGGGGAGAGTGCGCGACCACAAACTAAGCATGCTCCCAGGAGACTTGTGCGACATTTTTACGCCCTGGGATTGGATAGACGAGGCAGAGACCAGAATAGAAGCAGTTGGCCAGCCGGGACGGTGACTGCGCCAGTGTCCCTGCCACATGGAGAGCAGCGATGCTGGAACCGTTACATTTTCATTTCCCCACTTGATTTGCAGGAGCTTCTGGTAGAAAGCAGGAGCAGTATATTGTATAGATGACAGGAGCAGTATATTGTATAGATGGCAGGACCAGGATATTGTATAGATGACAGGAGCAGGATATTGTATAGATGGCAGGAGCAGTATATTGTATAGATGGCAGGAGCAGGATATTGTATAGAGTATAGATGGCAGGAGCAGTGTATTGTATAGATGGCAGGAGCAGTGTATTGTATAGATGGCAGGAGCAGTATATTGTATAGATGGCAGGAGCAGTATATTGTATAGATGGCAGGAGCAGGATATTGTATAGATGGCAGGAGCTGTATATTGTATAGATGGCAGGAGCAGGATATTGTATAGATGACAGGAGCTGTAGATTGTATAGATGGCAGGAGCAGTATATTGTATAGATGGCAGGAACAGGATATTGTATGGATGGCAGGAGCTGTAGATTGTATAGATGGCAGGAGCAGGATATTGTATGGATGACAGGAGCAGGATATTGTATAGATGGCAGGAGCAGGATATTGTATAGAGTATAGATGGCAGGAGCTGTATATTGTATAGATGGCAGGAGCTGTATATTGTATAGATGGCAGGAGCAGGATATTGTATAGATGGCAGGAGCTGTAGATTGTATAGATGGCAGGAGCTGTAATTGTATAGATGGCAGGAGCTGTAGATTGTATAGATGGCAGGAGCAGGATATTGTATAGATGGCAGGAGCAGGAAATTGTATAGATGGCAGGAGCTGTATATTGTATACATGGCAGGAGCTGTATATTGTATAGATGGCAGGAGCTGTAGATTGTATAGATGGCAGGAGCTGTAGATTGTATAGATGGCAGGAGCTGTATATTGTATAGATGGCAGGGGCAGTATATTGTATAGATGGCAGGAGCAGTATATTGTATAGATGGCAGGAGCAGGATATTGTATAGATGGCAGGAGCTGTAGATTGTATAGATGACAGGAGCAGTATATTGTATAGATGGCAGGATATTGTATAGATGGCAGGAGCAGGATATTGTATAGATGGCAGGAGCAGTATATTGTATAGATGGCAGGAGCAGGATATTGTATAGATGACAGGAGCAGTATATTGTATGGATGGCAGGAGCAGTATATTGTATAGATGGCAGGAGCTGTATATTGTATAGATGGCAGGAGCAGATATTGTATAGATGGCAGGAGCAGGATATTGTATAGATGGCAGGAGCAGGATATTGTATGGATGACAGGAGCAGTATATTGTATAGATGGCAGGAGCAGGATATTGTATAGATGGAGTATATTGTATGGATGGCAGGAGCAGATATTGTATAGATGCAGGAGCAGTATATTGTATAGATGGCAGGAGCAGATATTGTATAGATGGCAGGAGCCGTATATTATATAGATGCAGGAGCAGTATATTGTACAGATGGCAGGAGCCGTATATTGTATGGATGGCAGGTGCAGGATATTGTATAGATGGACAGGAGCAGGATATTGTATGGATGGCAGGAGGCTGATATTGTATAGATGGCAGGAAGCAGGATATTGTATGGATGGCAGGAGCAGGATATTGTATAGATGGCAGGAGCTGTATATTGTATAGATGGCAGGAGCAGGATATTGTATAGATGGCAGGAGCTGTAGATTGTATAGATGGCAGGAGCAGGATATTGTATGGATGACAGGAGCAGGATATTGTATAGATGACAGGAGCAGTATATTGTACAGATGGCAGGAGCAGGATATTGTATAGATGGCAGGAGCAGTATATTGTACAGATGGCAGGAGCAGGATATTGTATAATAGATGAAGGAGCAGGATTATTGTATAGATGGCAGGAGCTGTATATTGTATAGAGGCAGAGCAGGATAATTGTATAGATGACAGGAGCAGGATATTGTATAGATGACAGGAGCAGTATATTGTATAGATGGCAGGAGCAGGATATTGTATAGATGGCAGGAGCTGTAGATTGTATAGATGACAGGAGCAGTATATTGTATAGATGGCAGGAGCAGTATATTGTATAGATGGCAGGAGCAGTATATATGTATAGATGTGCAGGAGCAGATATTGTATAGATGGCAGGAGCAGATATTGTATAGATGGCAGGAGCTGTAATTGTATAGATGGACAGGAGCAGTATATTGTATAGATGGCAGGAGCAGTATATTGTATAGATGGCAGGAGCAGGATATTGTATAGATGGCAGGAGCAGGATATTGTATAGATGGCAGGAGCAGGATATTGTATAGATGGCAGGAGCAGGATATTGTATAGATGGCAGGAGCTGTAGATTGTATAGATGACAGGAGCAGTATATTGTATAGATGGCAGGATATTGTATAGATGGCAGGAGCAGGATATTGTATAGATGGCAGGAGCAGGATATTGTATAGATGGCAGATATTGTATAGATGGCAGGAGCAGGATATTGTATAGATGGCAGAGCAGGATATTGTATAGATGGCAGGAGCAGGATATTGTATAGATGGCAGGAGCAGGATATTGTATAGATGGGCAGGATATTGTATAGATGGCAGGAGCAGGATATTGTATAGATGGCAGGAGCATGATATTGTAATAGATGGCAGGAGCTGTATATTGTATAGATGGCAGGAGCAGGATATTGTATAGATGGCAGGAGCAGGATATTGTATAGATGGCAGGAGCAGGATATTGTATAGATGGCAGGAGCAGGATATTGTATAGATGGCAGGATATTGTATAGATGGCAGGAGCAGATATTGTATAGATGGCAGGAGCAGGATATTGTATAGATGGCAGGAGCAGGATATTGTATAGATGACAGGAGCAGTATATTGTATGGATGGCAGGAGCAGTATATTGTATAGATGGCAGGAGCTGTATATTGTATAGATGGCAGGAGCAGTATATTGTATAGATGGCAGGAGCAGGATATTGTATAGATGGCAGGAGCTGTAGATTGTATAGATGGCAGGAGCTGTAGATTGTATAGATGGCAGGAGCAGGATATTGTATAGATGGCAGGAGCAGGATATTGTATAGATGGCAGGAGCAGGATATTGTATGGATGGCAGGAGCTGTATATTGTATAGATGGCAGGAGCAGGATATTGTATAGATGGCAGGAGCTGTAGATTGTATAGATGGCAGGAACAGGATATTGTATGGATGGCAGGATATTGTATAGATGGCAGGAGCAGGATATTGTATAGATGGCAGGAGCAGGATATTGTATAGATGGCAGGAGCTGTAGATTGTATAGATGGCAGGAGCAGGATATTGTATAGATGGCAGGAGCTGTATATTGTATAGATGGCAGGAGCAGGATATTGTATGGATGGCAGGAGCTGTATATTGTATAGATGGCAGGAGCAGGATATTGTATAGATGGCAGGAGCTGTAGATTGTATAGATGGCAGGAGCAGGATATTGTATAGATGGCAGGAGCAGTATATTGTATAGATGCACATGTAATGATTCTGGGGTGCTGCTCACTGTGCTGGTGCTGTACGTTCAGTCAACACTCCCTTAATCTCTGATGACTTAGATCTTGCCATCTGTTTCTCTCTTTTCTCAGAAATATGTAGGGTAAGACCCAGCCATGGTTCGGTCGTAATCACCACAGTGGCTGTTTATAATTGATAGATATCAGCTCTATCACATATAAGCTCTGTTACATTTGCATTTTGAGTTTTGTTTTTCTGTTCTAACATAGTAACATAGTAAAATAGTTTTTAAGGTTGAAGGAAGACTTTAAGTCCATCTAGTTCAACCCATAGCCTAACATGTTGATCCAGAGGAAGGCAAAAAAAACCCATGTGGCAACACTAAGCTCCACATTGGGGGAAAAAATTTCCTTCCTGACTCCAGATACGGCAATCAGACTAGTTCCCTGGATCCACGCCCTATCAAAGAATCTAGTATATATAACTGATAATATTATAGTTTTCAAGAAAGGCATCCAGGCCCTTCTTAAATGTTAGTAGTGACTCACTCATTACAACATCATGTGGCAGAGAGTTCCATAGTCTCACTGCTCTTACAGTAAAGAATCCACGTCTGTGATTATGATTAAACCTTCTTTCCTCCAGACGTAGAGGATGCCCCCTTGTCCCTGTATCAGGCTAAGAGTAAAGAGATCATTAGAAAGGTCTCTGTACTGTCCCCTCATATATTTATACATTATTATAAGATCACCCCTAAGCCTTCGTTTTTCCAAGCTAAATAACCCCAAGTTTAATAACCTGTCTTGGTATTGCAGACCCCTCAGTCCTCTAATAACCTTGGTCGCTCTTCTCTGGACCCGCTCTAGTTCAGCTATGTCTTTCTTATACACCGGAGACCAGAATTGTCTGTTGAGCTGTAAGCTGCACAGGATCCCATTGACTAGAATAGGGTCGCTTCTTATGTTTTTTTATCAGTTTACTTGAACTGAACAATAAACGTCACATGTAGAACTTTGTTACATTCCAAAAAAATGTAATAAAAAAAGGCAGACTCTATTATAGTTAATGTGTCCCATCAGTCGGGTTCATTTTAGAATGGATATGTTTTGTTTTCCTATTGAGTAATTTTTTTTTAAATGAAATAAAATCACGGTGACCGATATGAATGGAGCCTTAAACAGGTGATAATATATGTTCTCATACAAAATCATGCTCTACAACTGTGTATATGACGAACATCCGCTGATGGCCCCCTTACCCTAAGAGCTCATGCAGATGATCGTATATATATTTGGCGTGTGCTATCCCGATTCCACACGGACCATCACAGCGGCATTCACTTTTTATGGATATACCTCTATTATTATAATTATTAATCTAGGAACCTGGACTTTTGTAATGTAGTTATAATGAAAGCTGATCTCACACAGATGTCACATGGACGTAAAAAGCGGACAGACGGATGAAAATCAGATGTACATGAGAAAGAAATCTGCACAGTATTTTTCCTGAATCTCGGATGTGTTTTCATACACTTGTCTGCAGCCGCCCTAAATGTTATAATGTATAGATACAGTCGTAACACACAACCCAAATATCATGATACGAACAATCAAAAATCACTAAAGCTCAGTACAAGAAACGACAATGGAATCCTACAAGAAAATAGTCCACAAAGAGCCAGCCATCTACAATATATACAGCTTTATTAACTCCAAAAACGCTCTGAAGTCCTCAGTGTTGATACCTTTTAATGGCTAACTGAAAAGATGGTAAACATAGCAAGCTTTCGGGACACTGTGGTCCCTTCTCAGGCTGAAATCACACAAATTCTGAAGACACATACATTTATAAATAAGCAGGGTTAGATGATGTTGTAAATATGACAGGTGACGTAAAGCAGAGTCAGGCTAGGGAAGGGGAAAGGAGCTGGGATGTATGAGTCTTCAGAATCTGTCATTATCAGCCTGATGAAGGGGCTACAGTGTCCCGAAAGCTTGCTATGTTTACTATCTTTTCAGTTAGCCATTAAAAAGGTAACAACCACTGAGGACTCTCAGATTCCAATATATTTCTATCTAATGGCTAACATGGTACAGACATTCTTTACCTTAACTAAAAACTAGATAAAATGTAATAATAGTAGGACCCACAAGGTGGCAGCAGTAGCTCAGACAATCCCCAGAGCAATATTTCAGCACACAGCCCCTTAGATTCAGCAAGTTCTAGTTTGGGCTAATAAATTCAATATAAAAATAAATAAAAATAATTATTAAAATAGCCAAATATCTTAATAACCAGAAATCTTAAATATATCTATGTGTACCTAAGAAAAAGGTGACAATAAAGTGACTAGTGCATGGTAAATATTAAACAAATCACATAACACCCGTAGTCAGAATAATTATTGAATATTCATTAATATTTTAAACTATTTGATCTACATTTAAATATTCTGAATATGGGTGTTATGTGGTTTGTTTAATGTTTACCATGCACTAGTCACTTTATTATCTCCTTTTTGTTAGGTACACCTAGATGTATTTAAGAGCTCAGGCTATTATTTAAGAGATTTGGCTTTTATTCTTATTATTTGTATACTGAATGTATTAGCCCAAACGAGAACTTGCTAAATCTAAGGGGCATACACTGAACTATTACTCTGGGGATTTGTCTGATATACTGCTGCCACCTTGTGGTTTCTATTATTGCTACATGTATCTACAGTAGTTTTTAGTTACGGTATACATTTTTCATGTGTTATTGTTATTATTATTATTATTTATGTGTTTTTGGATTTAATAAAGATTTATATATTGTAGATGTTTGGTCTTTGTGTACTATTTTATTGTAGGATTTAATTGCCTTATATATTGTAATCTACACAATGAAACATGGATTGGTGTAAAACTTTCCAGGAAGAGCAATGTTTTTCAGTTTTTTCTTTTCCTATATCCTGCCCTTTTCTCTACAGTGTTTTAGTGGCTGCCTCCTCTGACTGTCCCGATGCCTGTATCTATACATTATTATTTGACATTACCACTTGTAAAGTTAGAAGACCCAAGAATCTCCTAATATAAGGCCACAGCTAGTGCCATAGATACCAGGTAGGCCTGTGCAGATGAGGTTCACAATGCACAGCTATGTACAGCTTACATTGCTGTGTTCAGTCTTTTGTTATGCACTTTAATCTCTTCAGGGTTCAGAAATTGGTTAAAAAATGTATCATGTTTGTTCCTCTGATGGCTTCCGCTTGGTCATACAAAAAAGTATTTAGCGGCAAAATCAGCAGCGAATTCACTTAGGAAGAAGAATAGCGGCTTTATCCTGAAGTATCTTTGTCTAGGGAAACCCCAGTGTCTTACAGATGTTGTGTGCACACATCCTAAGGATCCTCAGGTCGCCCCAGATTTGCAGTGTTACTTTAGTTTCTGTCACTTTGCTCAATTTTTGTTCTATTATCTGAAGTCTTTTCATACAGAACATGAAGTGACAAACTATCCACTGAGAGAGCATACAACAAAGGAATTGGAAGACATTGCCCGAGTGTTAAATGTCAAGAAGGTGGAATCTCTAGATCTCAAGGTAAAGTATGAGAGAAGAATATTTGTACCTTGACAAGACACAGTTCATTGTAAAAATCTGTAGATTATGAAACATTGGACTGTAATTTTACCAGTAATTATGATAATATTTATTTACTTATATAGCGCCACTAATGCTACAGTGCTTTAGTGCAGGAATAAACGATGCTGTTGCCCTTAGCAACCAATCCAATTTAAAGCCCCCCCACCCCCGGGTAATATTACTATGAAATGCAAACAGAGTTTTCAATCTTTAATAATAAAAAATGTAGACAGTGTGGAGCCATCCTGATAAGAAACAATTTCCATCCAAAACCCGTCTCCAAGGCTCAGCTTAGGCCAGAGGATCGGATGATGATGGTGATGGCACTCCCATCAAACTCTGATTCAATGTCAGCTTGGTGTGAGCTCATTCTATCAGATGAAAAATCATAGTACACCATGGAGAAGATGGAGAACAACATTTTCCCATCTTCTCCATTCTTAAGACCCCCGTCACACTAAGCGAGATCACTAGTGAGATCGCTGCTAAGTCACAAGTTTGGTGACGCAACAGCGACCTCGCCAGCGATCTCGGTTTGTGTGACACTAAGCAGCGACCAGGCCCCTGCTGTGAGATCGCTGATCGTGTCAGAGTCGCCTGGACCATTTTTTAATCATTGGGGTCCCACTGGGCAGCATGCATCGCTGTGTTTGACAAGGACAATGACCAACAACCTCAATACTACAGGTCTGAGAAACAGGGTCCAACGACCTCCGTATCATTCCGAATCTTGCTGTGTCACTGGTGAGATCTGACTGTTGACATTTTCACCAGCGATCCCAGCAGCAACGCACCAGCGATCTCTACAGGTCGTATTGCTGTCGGGATCGCTGGTGCGTCACCAAGTGTGACGGTACCCTTAAGGTACCGTCACACACGGCAATTTTGCTAGCAATTTTACTGGCAATTTGCTGGTTGCAGTGAAATCATGGACACATTGTTCTATTTGTACACAGCAACAAAATAGAACAATGATTTCACTGCAACCAGCAAATTGCCAGTGAAATTGCTAGCAAAATTGCCGTGTGTGACGGTACCTTAAGGGTCTGAGAAAATCGAACAGCACTTTAATGTTATCCAAGGAGATACTGATAGGGAACATAGATTGTGAGCCCCAATATGGACGGATGATAATGCAATATGATGATGCTATATAAGCAATGTATAAAGATAAAGTAACGATCATGCAGAGAGACATTATTCTGAATTTTTGATTAGTAATCCCAAAAAGTAAAGTATGGTCACAACTATGCCTGTATTCAGTCATATAGCAGGTATTAGTGAATGCTGTACTGTATCACGTACTTTCAGAGCTACAGTGGGTACAGAAAGTATTCAGGCCCCTTTACATTTTTCACTCTTTGTTTCATTGCAGCCATTTGGTGAATTCAAAAAAACGTTATTTTTTTCTCATTAATGTACACTCTGCACCCCATTTTGACTGAATAAAACAGAAATGTAGATATTTGTGCAAATTTATTAAAAAATAAAAACTGAAATATCACATGGTCATAAGTATCAGACCTTGCTCAGTATTGAGTAGAAGCACCCTTTTGAGCTAGTACACCTATGAGCCTTCTTGGGGATGATGCAAAAAGTTTTTCACACCTGGATTTGGGTATCCTCTGCCATTCTTCCTTGCAGATCCTCTCCAGTTCCGTCAGGTTGGATGGTGAACCTTGATGGACAGCCTTTATCAGGTCTCTCCAGAGATGCTCAATTGGGTTTAGGGCAGGGCTCTGGCTGGGCCAGTGTCAAGAATGTTCATAGAGTTGTTCTGAAGCCACTCCTTTGTTATTTTAGCTGTGTGCTTAGGGTCATTGTCTTGTTGGAAGGTGAAACTTCAGCCAAGTCTGAGGTCCATAGCACTCTGGAAGAGGTTTTCATCCAGTATATCTGTGTACTTGGCCGCATTCATGTTTCCTTCAATTACAACCAGTCGTCCTGTCCCTGCAGCTGAACCACACCCCATAGCATGATGCTGCCACCACCATGTTTCACTGTTGGGATTGTATTAAGCAGGTGATAAGCAGTGCCTGGTTTTCTCCATACATAATACTTAGAATTATCACCAAAAAGTTCTACATTCATGTCATCAGACCAGAGAATCTTATTTCTCATAGTCTGGGAGTCCTTCATGTGTTTTTTTTTTGCAAACTCTATGTGGGCTTTCATATGTCTTGCACTGAGGAGAGGCTTCCGTCGGGCCTCTCTGCCATAAAGGCCCGACTGGTGGGGGCTGCAGTGATAGTTGACTTTGTAGAACTTTCTCCCATCTCCCTACTTTATCTCAAGAGCTCAGCCACAGTGATCTTGGGATTCTTCTTCACGTCTCTCACCAAGGCTCTTCCCTTCTCCCACATTTGCTCAGTTTGGTTGGACACCCAGATCTAGGACTTCTGATTGTCCCAAAACTCTTCCATTTAAGGATTATGGAGACCACTGTGCTCCTAGGAACCTTGCGCACTGCAGAAATTCTTTTGTAACATTGGCAAGATCTGTGCCTTGCCACAATTCTGTCTGAGCTCCTTGGGCAGTTCCTTTGACCTCATGATTCTCATTTGGTCTGACATGCACTGTGAGCTGTGAGGTCTTATATGGAGAGGTGTGTGCCTTTCTAAATCAAGTCCTATCAGTTTAATTAAACACAGCTGGACTCCAATGAAGGAGTAGAACCATCTCAAGGAGGATCACAAGGAAATGGACAGCATGTGACTTAAATATGAGTGTCTGAGCAAAGGATCTGAATACTTATGACCATGTGATATCAGTTTTTCTTATTTAACAAATATGTAAAAATGTCTACATTTCTGTTTTTTTCCAGTCAAGATGGGGTACAGAGTGTACATTAAGGAGAAAAAATGAACTTTTTTGAATTTACCAAATGGCTGCAATGAAACAAAGAGTGAAAAATGTAAAGGGGTCTGAATACTTTCCGTACCCTCTGTACATACCATTTTATCTTCTAACCCTCATTTACACATCTATTCCCTATACACAGAGCCATACAGCTTTACTATGGGTCCATAATACAGTCCGTTTGTAAATCTATATACCTGAGTGACACCTATGTGAGGCATTGCAATGTTGAAGGCTCACAGAGGTACTGTATAGACCCACAGATATAAAGAATCTATTATATGGATCCAACAAATGGCTGTGTATATGGGGTCTCTCAAGAGGGTTTGCCTACATTCTGTTGATAATGAACATTAACTTTTACATTTAGATTAGAAAGGAAATTATTGAGGTTCAAGCAAAAATTGGAACAGAAGAGGAGGAAGAAGTAGAGGAGGAGAATGAGCAAAGCCATGACACCACATCTCTGATTGGGAGCCTGAGTGACCAGTATGGTGGAGATACTTCCAACCTGTATAGCCAGCTGGAGATGCACAGCCGAGAGGAGAAAATTAACCAGATTCTATTGCTGCAGGTAAGTGCACATACTGTTTATGGGATGTACGGTAATACTTCCATTAAACTAATATGAAGAAAGCACACCGAGACAGAGACTCCACTTCTTCTCACAGATGACTGCACAATGCCTCATTAGTAGATACCTCACACTGTTCAAAAATGTCACTCAGCGCCTCACACTAAGTGCGATATTCTGGCAATTTTGCATCAAATTCTGAATGATTTTACTTATGCCTATCGCTACATTATATCCATGCCTACATGTTCACGTCTTCATATAATCCTTACAGTTATTTTCTTGAGGGGGAAGAGGTGGAATCAGATGCTCCATATTCATAAAAAGGTGGAATCAGAGACTCCTTATTCATGAAGAGGTGCAGACACTTAAAGAATCTGCAGCATCTGATAAGCAGCGTGTGACTCTGTACACCATGCCAGGACCCTGACTCGAGTAAAGGTGCCGTTACACACAGCGATGTTCCAGCGATCCCGACAATGACCAGGATCACTGGAGCATCGTTACCTGCTCGCTGGGGAGCTGTCAAACAGGCAGATCTCCCCAGGGACCAGGGAGCCACCTCGCACATCCAGACAGCGCGAGCTGCTTAGATACCTGGTGTTTATCATAGTTACCAGCTTCTTCCCTGCTTACAGGCTGAGCTAAGCAGGGAGGACGCTGGTAGCATCGCTTCCAGCGATGTACGAGGTGGCTCCCATGCCCCTGATCGCTGGGGAGATCTGCCTGTTTGACAGCTCCCCAGCGACCAGGTAACGACGCTCCAGCAATCCGGGCAGGTCGTTATCGCTTTCGGGATCGCTGGAGCGTCGTTGTGTGTGATAGGACCTTAAGCTAGCCTGAGGTTTGCCAAAATGCACATGAGTAAGCCAAAACCCTCCTGGCATCTTGTTCACAGATAAGACCAGGATACAGCTTTTTGGTAAAGCACATTCTTCTGTTTACCAACAATGGAATAAGGCTTACAAAGTGGAGAACACAGTACCCACGGTCAAACTGAGATTCAAAGATGATTTAGAGTCATTTTGCTGCCTGTGGCACTGGGTGCCTTGACTGTGTGCAAGGCATCATGAAATCAGGATTTTGGGTCACAATGTAATGCCCATTGTCACAAAGTTGAGTTTGTGTCCTAGGTCATGGGTCTTCCACCCAGACAATGACCCCAAACCTACTTCAAGAAGCCCCCAGAAATGTATGAAAAGAAAGTGCTGGAGAGTTCTGAAGTGGAATCAATAACTCTGCATCTAAATCCTATTGAACACCTGTGGAGACATCTTAAAATTGCTGTTGGGAGTAGTGCTGTGGAGTCGGTAACTCTTCAAATTCCTCTAATCTGACACTGACTCCCGACTCCACAGCCATAGCTGTGAAGTGAGTAAGCCACACAACTGACTCAGACTCCCCAATTTCCCTGAGTCCATCTCCACCCACAATGGAGATTGACTCCACAGCCTTGGTTGGGAGAAGGCACCCTTCAAATCTGAGAGACCTGGAGCAGTTTACAAAAGACGAAGGTGCAAAATTTTAGGTGAGAGGTGTAAGAAGCAGGTAGGTATAGGAAGCGAATCATTGCTGTTAATTATTCCAAGGGGTGTGCAATCAAATATTAGGGGGCCAACAAATTTCTCCAGCCCATTTTTGGAGTTTTGTGTGACATTATGCCCAATTTGCCTTTTACTCTCTGAGGCTTTGTGTTGTTCTTACACACACAAAGGAAATAAACCTGTGTATAATGAAACGTGTAATTGCAGTAGGTTTCTAGGAGACACACGCCATTTTCTGGAGCAATCACAAGGGTGCCAACACTTTTGTCCTCGACAGTGGCTATGTTCACACACAATTTGCGTTTTTTTTAGCACTCTTAAAAGCACTTGCGTTTTTTTAAGAGTGCAAAAAAATGTCCCTTGTGTGTCTGAAAGGATTTGCCACATTTTTGGACTTAGTCATTTTTTCACCAAAAACGCAGGCAAAAACGCAAGCGTTAAGCAGCATAATGTGCCTTTTAAAAACGCATGTGTTTCCCATAGGGCCCCCATGTTAAAAAAACGCATGTGCGTTTTTTTTAACATGGGCCCCTATGGGAAACGCATGCGTTTTTGAATGGCACTAAAAGGTACTAATGTACCATGCGTTTTTGCATGCGTTTCCCATAGGGCCCCATGTTAAAAAACGCATGCGTTTTTGGAAAAACGCACATGCGTTTTTTTACAGCACCCAAAAACGCTGCATGCAGCGTTTTTTGGACTAGGGTAAAAAACGCAAATGGAGCTGAAAAACGCAGCTACACTCAAATGTACCCTGCGTTAACGCACCTGCGTTTTTTTTAACAGCCCAAAAACGCAGAGATGGTCAAAAAAACGCATGTGTGTGAACATGGCCAGTATTATACCTATATTCGAACCGCGGTACACAAATGTCTGAATTCTGCCCAATTGTACAATTATTTATTATTCAGGACATCATCTATAAGGTTAAAACAGGCTTCAATAAAGAGTTTGAAGTAGTCCACAGACAAAAAGAACAAGAGGTCGCCCGTGTAAAGGAAAGGAATCAGAGAATCCTAGAGATCATGTCTGAATTAAATATACAAGAAAAACGAATGGAACCAAAATTTACTGATAATGAAAAGCCGGAAAGAGCCCTCACCGTGGACGACTCGGAGGTAATAGACTGAATATGACCACACAATGCTCTAATCTGCGTCAGTATCGTTTAGCCCAATGTAGAGATGAGCCAGTCAATTCACCGGACCTTGGTCTAGCGGCCAGGTCAGTACACCATGGCTGCTCGATAAGTCATCTCATTTGAAGGGATAGTGTCTGCTGCAAGATACAGGACTGTTTAACATGAAAAGATCCAAATATGAGCAGAGCATGAATTTAGACATTGGATGTAATTATACTATTGTTGACTGTGTAACAGAAGAATGATTTGTTTCAATCACTGCATTAGTGTAGTCTAAAATACAATATCGAATGCCTCTGATGACCACTAGGGGACATATACAACTCCAGCATATTACTGTATTACTGGGCACTAGTTAGACATGACACACACCATCATCTCCATAGAGAAAATGGGGGTCATCTATGGTTGTTGGATTGTCCAGTAATCATCCCTGAGAACGGATCCAGCTTCAATCTGCTGACAAAAAAGTAATGCAGACGGTCCGAATAAAAAAACTGGATTGATCCATTGTTTTAACACTGAAATCTACGGAAGATGGATCCTTCAAATAGCCACATGTTTACTTCTATTCGAAACTGATCCAGTATGGAAAAATCGGATCCTTTCCCAATGGAAGATAAATAATGGCTATCCAACGGATTCGTTTTCCATAGACTTCAATGTTAAAAAAATGGATCCCGTTGAAATCATTTTTTCAGCACTAAATTTGTGTCTGCTCAACTGTTTTGCCAACGAATCCATTCTAGGACACAGTGAGCGAGACACATGGGAGATGTTGGCACAAGTCCCGCATGCCTCACCCGGCACGGCCGCCAGCTCTGTGGACAGGAGTGTGTCAGCTGCTTTGTCCTGTCCAGAGAGCTGCGTAGTATCTCGCATGTGTCTCGCTCAGTGTGTCTCTGGCCTAAGGGATGATTACTGGACATCTGAGCTGAGCCTAAGGGTGCAAACATACTATGCAAGCTGCGAGTATCTCACATGCATCTTGCATGAGTCACCCGGCATAGCTGCCAGCTCTCTGGGCAGGAGTGTGGGCCTCTATAGAAACACAAGCAGGTCCACGCTCCCGTTCAGAGAGGCAGGAGCCGGGTAACACCATATTTGATATTTATATCACACAGGGCTAGGTAACTCATGCAAGATGCATGCAAGGTACTCACATGCAACTGGAATAAGTGTATCTCTGCCCTAATATTGGACACTTGGATGAATATCTCAACACAGCGTATCTGTAGAAGTTATACTGACGTTCATTTCATGGTGTGACTTTATTGGTAACGGTTTCATTACCTACATTTTTATTTTAAAGATAAAAGTTGAAAAATATTTAACACCTGAACAAAAAATGAACGCAAAGCAGCAAGCGAAGCAAGAGGAGGAGAAGCGTTTGGCCGCGCAGGTAATAAGTGACGATTGTAATACGGTTCCGATTTAACCCCTTCAGGACCCAGCCTATTATTGTTTTACAACGGACAGCCACGGATCCCAGAAAAACGCAGTGTGAAAGCAGCCTTAGGCTGCTTTCACACATTGCGTATTTTGCTGCGCTTTTTTACGCGCGCTTTTCAAAATACGCAATGTGCCTTTTGTCTGCCAGCAAAGTGAATGTGAAATTCACTTTGCAGTGCAGACATTGCGCAAAAATACGCAGTGCGTTTTCAGGGAGAAAGCGCAGCTGCGTAAAGAATTGATATGTCAATTGTTTACGCAGCTGCTCCTGCGTATTCTCCCAGAGGGAAGGAAGAATCCTGCTTCCTCCTCCCCTCTGTGACAGCTGTGGCCGCCAATTAGATTTCACAGTGTATTAATATACACTGTGAAATCTAAATTAAACAAAAGCAAGTGTCTGAAAAATAAAAAAGAATGAAATACTTACCCTCCGACGCCTTTTCCCAGTGTCCGGTCTCCGGTTCCAAGTGAGATGTGTTCTGACAGGACCTGTGGTGACGTCAGAGGGGCGATCCCGGGCACTCGCGGTCATGTGATACATATCACATGACCGCGAGCAGCCAATCAGCCCCGGGAACGCCCCTCTGACGTCACCACAGGTCCTGGCAGAAGACCTCTCACTTGGAACCGGAGACCAAACAGCGGGAAAAGGCGTTGGAGAGGTGAAGTAGTCATTCTTTTTTATTTTTCATTCACTTGCTTTTGTTTAATTTAGATTTCACAGTGTATATTAATACACTGTGAAATGTAATGGGTGGTCACAGCTGTCACAGAGGGGAGGAGGAAGCTGGATTTTTCCTCCCCTCTGTGACATCACTGCGCTTTCTGGAGTAAAGAAAGCGCAGTGTGTGAAAGCCCCTGCGCATTTTGTTGCGCTTTTTTGCGCGGCCAAAAAACGCGGCAAAAAGCGCGAGCAAAAAAGCGCAGCAAAATACGCAAATGTGTGAACGCAGCCTAAGAGTTCAGAGTTCATCAGCAATTACTCATTTTTCCAGCAAAATTTACAACACCATTATTTTAGTGACCACATCACATTTGAAGTCCCTTTGAGGGGTGTACATGACAGAAAACACCCAAAAGTGACACCATTCCAAAAACTGCACCCCTCAAGCTACTCAAAACTACATTCAAGAAGATTATTAACCCTTCAGGTGCTTCACAGGAACTAAAGCAACAAGGAAGGAAACAACGGACATTTTAATTTTTTCCAACAAAAATGTTTTTAGCCTCAATTCTTTCATTTTCACATGGGCAACAGGATAAATTGGATCCTAAAAATTGTTGGCCAATTTCTCCTGAGTACACCGATCCTCATATGTGGTCATAAACCACTGTTTGGGCACACAGCCGGGCTCAGAACGGAAACAGCGCAATTTGACTTTTTGAATGGAAAACTACCTCCAATTGTTAGCGGACACCAGGTCGCGTTTGGAGCACCTCTGTGTGCCTAAACATTGGAGCTCCCCCACAAGTGACCCCATTTTGGAAACTAGACCCTACAAGGAACGTATCTAGATGCATAGTGAGCACTTTAAACCCACAGGTGCTTCACAAATTCATCTGTAAAACATTTTCTTTTAGCCTCAATTCTTTAATTTTCACATGGGCAATAGGATAAAATGCACAAATTGATCCGTAAAAATTAAAAAGTACTTTTTCTTTCACAAAGGAGATTGGGCTGCAGAGAAGCGATCTGATAGCCCGAGCACAGTGATCACATAGCAGATCACCGTGGCCGGGCTGTCAGATCGCTTCTCTGCAGTCCAATCCCTCTGCAGGGATCGGACTGCAGAAAAGCAGCGGGCGGCGGCAGTGGTGAGAGAAGCAGGCGGCGAAGGGCCCCTGTGCCCTGCGCCACCATGCTGACGCTGCAGTGCTGATGATGGGAGTGATCATCAGATCACTCCCCATCAGTGTGGAGGGGGCAATACCTGCCCCCTCTTGCACTCCAGCCTATGGAAAGGGCTGAGACAGGCACTCGATGTGACTGCAGACTTATCAATCCTCCCAGTGCCCGCTGATTCCTAACCGGGAACAGACCGCAATTATGTGTTATGAGTGGGTGCGTCCAACTAGTGTGATTGGCTGTACAGTGGGCATGCCGTTGCTCCATACACTTGTATTGTATCAGTTTAGACCGGACAACCTCTTTAATAACAAATGATAAAAGACTGTATATACCTGTAACCTTCAACTGATAGCACAACAGTATATAACAAATACAGAGTAAAGCACATAATACTAAATACATAGTGATAAAATCAGTATTTTATTCATGACATAATAAAAATAAAAACAAGAGAAATGCAAAGTGCTTACAAATGGGCAATAGGTGGCACCAGCCTCCCCCATATGTGTAACTATAATAAAGTAGGAGAAAATAATAATCCTGTATAGTAACAGTATATATGTCTATGGGAGGCTGGAGCTCTCCTCCCAACGCATGTTTAAGCTGTACCTTCTTCCAAGGGGTGTCAAAAGCACAGCCATAGCACATGTTAGGCTGCTTTCACACTGCATTTTTGTTCAATCCGTGGCTGTCCGTTGTAAAACGGACAGCCACGGATCCAATTTGGCCCCCATGTTATGCTATGGGCATGGATTGGATTGGATTTGGCCTTATTGCCATCCGATTTTTGTCGGATCCAATTCTGCCTGATTTTTTGCTGTGCCCAAAATTGCAGACTGCTGCAATTTTTGGCACAGCAGATCAAATCGGACCGAATTGGATCCGACCTGATCCGCGCCAAATAACATGGAGCAGGCCCCATGGAGCGTGGGTCCGAGGAAACAACTGATCGTTCCACGGACCCGATTTTAGTGTACTGAGCATGCTCAGTACACTAGAATCTCTCTGTGCCATCTAATATCACTTCTGCAATGTATATTCATACATTGCAGAAGTGAAATTTAGTGAAAAGGAAGGGTTAAAAATAAAAAAAACTTTATTCTCACCTGTCCCGCGATCCACTGATGCCTCCAGCGCTTGATGCTTTAGGACCTGGCGTGATGTCAGTCACATGACCGGTTACGCAGTGCCTATTTGGCATCCGTTTGGATCCTGCAAAACGTCGGATCCCCCTTGGACAGCACAAAGACGCTGTGTGAAAGCAGCCTTCGGAAGAGAGCTCCATCCTGCCTACAGAGGTATATACTAGCAGGATTATTTATGTTTAGGATGCTATTTGACCATGTAATCTATTGGACTTGCACTACAGTGTATATTTGAGTCTGTATAGTGCCTCTTTCATATTATTTTCTCCTGCTTTATTATAGTTACACTTATCTGTGAGAGGCTGGTGCCACCTATTGGCCATTTGTAAAGCACTGCTGCTTTGCATTATTCTTGTTTTAAGCATTTGTTTTAATTACATTATTAATAAAATATTGATTGTAGAATAATAGTTGCTGAGAAAAAAAATCATTTTTTACAAATGTCATTGGGATGATAGGCAAGAAAAAAAATACACTTTTGCATAGTATTTGCATGACATTTGAAATGACACTCACATCACATCCAACTTTTCTGGATGAAAATCTGCCCTTTTTTATTTGCTAGTGTTAGCGAACCCTTAGAGGAACAGAAATTATACATTTGTTACAACGTAGATCCAAAAATTAGCACATTCATTGAGATATTGGGATTATGCCATTGTTCATAGAGAACCTGAGTGATACTTAGGCCAGGCTTCGCACCACGGCATTATCAGGTCCGGAGCTGTCTGGGGTGAACTTGACAGCCCCGGACCAGATTTGCAAACAGACCCGGAGGGCAATTATGCCCTCCAGTCCTGTTTGTAGCTGGATGCAGCCGAGCTCAGCTGTCCCCTGCGAGGTGGTGCTGAACCGCTTCACAGGGCACCGCTCCCTGGTGCTGAAGTTCAGCATAGCTCACGCAGAACTCCAGCCGCAGGTGTCCGGTTTCCCTGATCGGGGCAATCCGGCCCAATAGACTCCCATGTTAGGGAGTGCCGGATTGCCCCGGATCCGGGAGAATCCGGGATAATCCAATTTGGGGAGATTTCTCTCCCCAGACACAAAAATGCTGCAAGCAGCATTATTGTGTCTGGGAAAAAAATCAGAATACACCCGGATCCTCCTGGACAGATGGAAACCGGATGGCAGATAGCTGCCATCTGGCCCCATAGGGCTGCACTACAGTAAAATCGGGTCCGGGGCTGTCAGGTTCACCCCAGACAGCCCCAGACCCGATGCTGCCGCAGTGTGAAGCCAGCCTTACTTTAGGCCTCATTCACACGTTCGTGTGTGAATACGTACATGTAAATAAATGATGTCTGTGTCATCAGTGCTTTGCATGAATGTGTCATCTATGTGACATCAGCGTTTTTCACAGATGGATGAAGAAATACATAAATGACAAAGCTTCTCCTATACCTATCACTATTAAATACGTACAGCACATAGCTGGCACACTGATGCCACCAGTGTCCTGAATGTGTTTTCACAGAGCCATTGGCTTGTACTGGACCTCTTATTAATGCTGCTGGTAAAAAAAAAAAAAAACGGGCATAAGACTGGCACCATTGGTTGGAATAGATAAAAATGGGACGTCTGAATGAGGTCCAACAATGTGCGGTTTGCTCATTTGCCGGGTGAAGGCACGATCATTCCTAGCACCGCTTATTCCTGGTTATCGGACAGTGTATAAATGGGCCCCTGCGTCTCCAAGAAATGAATCTATTTCAACTCGATCTGTCAATTATCCCAGATTTCTTCACACTATCCTATCCCCTTCTCTCTCTGACATCGATCTATACGCTTGGCTGATTTCAGGAGACAGTTATTACACTTTACAATAAATGTATAACTTTATCTACTTCAGGAAGACAATGCCAAACAGCGAGCCCTGGATGACATGATGGGAGGCGTCCTGGAGGTGAAGAAGGAGGATATCTTGAAAATGGTGAGATGAACAGAAGAAATGATAAAGTATCTTTTACAGTTCCATCATACCATGTATTTAGTATGAGTCTGCTTCCTTACATTGGGTCATAAACCTTTGTGACCTCTTCTATCATTCAATGGTGCAAAGATGGGCAAGAGGTGAAGACTAATGGAGTGAGCTTGTTGTAATGTAATTGTTCTTTTGCATACAGCACCTGTATCTCATTCTCATAAAAAAAGATCCATAATACTTGTAAATTGTCATTGTAAAATGTGATACGTACATTACCTTCTGTGATGGAGGACAGCTCCTTCCTACAGCAGCCTGCCAGGAGATGGTTCAAGAGAACCTTTCAGTCCAGGTCGTACAATATGAAACCCCCTGAAACACAGAATAGCCCTCAGAACATGTGTCTGATCAGTTGTTAAAGTTCCCTCTGGATGACCAGCCTATGGGTGGGTAGGGGTGTGCAAAGTATCTTCTGAGTAGAATGACTGGATGAAGGTAATGGGTGGAGAAAGTCCAGGCCCCACTCCAAATAGTGCTGTCCTGGCCATTGTGTGCAAGATTTCTACAAAGAAGCCTCACAGTGAGGACAATGATACACCACCCCCTCACTACCTTTATGTGGAGTTTGCTCACAAGTGATATCTTTGGTATTCTGTGCCTGTAATGGGAGGGCTATGAGAATGCACTTCCACTTCTTAGGCTGCCTTCAGATTTGCAGATGCCTCCGAGGTGTTTTGCGGAGGCATCTGCAAGCATCTGCATGCAGACCGCAGCCCCTATGTTTATAATGGAGCGCACGGCGGTCTGCAGATGCTTGCAGACCGCCGTGCGCACCCATTCACTCCTATATGTGATCTGTGCGCAGGTGGATGCCTGCGTACAGATCACACACTCTCGTCCGCACCAGGGACGCGACATGTTGCATCCGCCTGCGCACAGATCACATATAGGAGTGAATGGGTGCGCACGGCGGTCTGCAAGCATCTGCAGACCGCCGTGCGCTCCATTATAAACATAGGGGCTGCGGTCTGCATGCAGATGCTTGCAGATGCCTCCGCAAAACGCTGCGGAGGCATCTGCAAATCTGAAGGCAGCCTTAATCCGTCTAAAAAAACGGAGTATGTACAAATGGAGGATTTAGTTATATAGGAACATGTTTTTTTTACATGTTTTATTTCAGATAGTTTTTTTTTAATATAGTCTTAATTATAGTATGGGGTTTAGCAATAGATTGTGGATTACTGGTGCTTTTTCTAACATACTGAAAATGTGGCTACAATACCTGACATGTCCACTACAGACGTGTTCACATTCACATGAATAGGAGGCTTGTCAAGCAGATTTGGAGCATTTTTAATGTTTATTTTGGGACTGGAACTGAGAGAAAATCTTGCTATACATAAGGCAGCGGTGTTCATCAGTTATAATAGTCGTTCATTCCTGTAACACAGCTGCAGATTGGTGGCTTTGGTTCTTGTCTTTCAGGAAGTGGCACTACCAGATTTTTTGTCCAAAGCCGAGACTGAATGGACAGAAGATGACAAAAAGCAGTTCAAGGACTATGATAAAAAATGTAAGGAGCTCAATGAGGAGAAGGAAAAATACAGAAAGGTAAGCGTGTGCTCTTGATCATGGATACTAGAAGTGAGGCCTCTTTCAGATGTCCATGTTGCACGTATGTGTTATATCCGTTTTTTGACAGATACCACATATACCCATTATAATAGTTACAATAATGGTGCTATTCCCATGCCCATGACACACTGATACAAAACACTGGGAATACCGGTAACATTTGTACAAAAATCTGTTTATACACAGACAAGTGAACAAGGGCATACATTAAAGGTGCAAAAAATAATGGCGGAAGAGCTGGGGTTTATTTCATACCCCCTCCCCCGAATTCAACCAAAATGTTTAATAAAGTTATTCAGTATGTTATATGTACAACCCCTGGCAAAAATTATGGAGTCACTGGGCTCAGAGGATGAACATTCAGTTGTTTAATGTTTACAGACATGGCACAAAACTGGAGTCATTTCAAATGGCAACTTTATGGCTTTAAGAAACACTAAAAGAAATCAAGATAAAAAATGTGGTAGTCAGTAAGGGTAATTTATTTCAGACCAAGCAGAGGAAAAAATTATGGAATCACTCAATTGTGAGGAAAAAAATATGGAATTATGAAAAGCACACACACAAAACAACACTCCAATACAACACTAGTATTTTGTTTCACCACTCCTGGCTTTAATAACAGCTTGCAGTCTCTGAAGGTACCTTTACACGCCGCGACGGCAGGCTGGATACATCGCGCTACAGGCTACAAATGTAGCTTGTAGCGTCAATGTAGCCCGTCGTAGCGGCGTCTGAAGACGCGACGCTACAGCCGGCGACAGATACATCTGTTTATGGGCTCTGCTCGAAAACAGATGGCTATATCGCCGATGGTAGCGAGCTGTATCGGCGTGTAAAGAAGCAACGGAAGGGAACTCTGGACACCCGGGGCTGTAGCTGCAATGTAGCTAAGGCGTGACCTCGGCTCCATGTTACCGCGCCCCATGTGCGATCATTGGTGGAAGCTGCTGCATGACGATTGGTAGTCGCTGCATAGGGAGGCATATTTAAGGAGCTGACGAGTCACACTACACAATCGCTCGAGCGTGCTGTATTACTCAGCCTCCTGCGATGCCTGCCCAATCAGGATGTTATTGCTTCGTCCTATCAGCGTACGGAAGTCTTGTAATCCACAATTGGAGCACGCCTATGTGCTGTCCCTGCTGCACCAGGTCCGCCCATAGTAGCTGGTTGTAGCGGTGTGTAAATGAGCAACAGCTGGCTACTTGAGACACCCGGCGATGTAGCTAGCTATAGATGTAGCGTGGCGTAGCGAACCTTGTGGCGGCGTGTAAAGAGGGTGCGTTGACCGTTTGTAGCCGTTTGAGCGTGCTCGTGCACGTGAAGTAGCGGGATGTATCCAGCCTGCCGTGGCGGCGTGTAAAGGTACCATGAGGCATGGACTTAATGAGTGACAAAGAGTACTCATCATCAATCTGGCTCCAACTTTCTCTGTTTGCTGTTGCCAGATCAGCTTTGCAGGTGGAGCCTTGTCATGGACCATTTTCTTCAACTTCCACCATAGATTTTCAATTGGATTGAGATCCGGACTATATGCAGGCTATGAGATTTACCTTATGTGACTTCTTTCAAGGAATGTTTTCACATATTTTGCTCTATGACAGAATGCATTATCATCTTGAAAAATGATTTCATCATCCCCAAATATCCTTTCAGTTGATGGGATAAGAAAACTGTCCAAAATATCAATGTAAACTTGGGCATTTATTGAAGATGCAATGACAGCCATCTCCCCAGTGCCTTTACCTGACATGCAGCCATATATCATCAATGACTGTGGAAATTTCCATGTTCTCTTCAGGTAGTCATCTTTATAAATCTCATTGGAACAACACCAAACAAAAGTTCCAGCATCATCACCTTGCCCAATGCAGATTCGCGATTCATCACTGAATATGACTTTCATCCAGCCATCCACAGTCCATGATTGCTTTTCCTTAGCCCATTGTAACCTTGTTTTTTTCTGTTTAGATGTTAATGATGGCTTTTGTTTAGCTTTTCTGTATGTAAATCATATTTCCTTTAAGCGTTTTCTTAGGCTGGTTTCACACTACGATTTTATCATTTCCGATGCTGTCCGATAAAAATCGGACAGCATCGGACCGATTTTGGCCCCCATACAGCCCTATGGGCATCGGACCAAATCGGATGAGCACTAAATGCCATCCGATTTGGTCCGATCCGATTCTGTCAGATTTTTTATCAGTGCAAAAATTTGAGCATGCTCCGATTTTTGCACCGAAAATAAAATCAGACAAACTCTGATCGGACCAAATCGGATGCTATTTAGTGCTATCCGATTTGGTCCGATCAATTTAACATGGGGCCCTATGGAGCAGGGTCCGAGGAGACATCTGATGTGTCCTCGGACCTGATTTTACTGTACTGAGCGTGCGCGAGGAGACGCACGCACCCGGAAGTGCTGATGACGACTTCCGGTGCCGGGAGGCAGGTGCGGGAGCTTCAACGGGCATTGTAGTCTATGCGCGGTGTGCACGATGTCTTCCCCCGCAGGAGAAGAGCACCAGAAAGGTGCTAGGCGTCCAGACAGCCTCAGCAGCGGTGGGGGCAGCGGTGGCAAAGCTCCTAGAGAGGCGTACACAGCAGCCAGGAAGAAGGAGGAGAAATCTGCCAGGTCCAGTGGCGGGCCTGCTCCTGCAGCACCGGTATCGGAAGTGTCAGCTATGGGGATGTGAAGGTTTGCTCACCTATAGTCTGATGTACGTTCTCTGTCTTTTTTTGTCATTCTCTCTGCACTTTCTTTCCTTTTCCTTCTGATTGCGTTGATGGCCAGACTAAGAAAAAAAGTGTTAAGGATAAACACATAGAGTGTGCTTTGTGTGCAGTGCCCCTGCCAGACAAATACCCAAAACGTCTGTGTCAGGCATGTATCCACCAGACCCTGGATGAAGAAGCCCCAGTACGCACGGCTGACCTCAAATCCTTTATTCAGGAGGAGATACGTCACTCCCTTAGTCATCTTCGCCAGCCTATTGTTTCCCCTGGTCCGGTAATGACTCAGTTTGGGTATGAGTCGGATAGGGCCTCACGTGAAGAAGGATTATTCGACACATCCCCGTCTGGTTCTTCTTCTGAGGATGAAGGCGGTGCTTGCTTTCCCATTGAGGAGATAGACTCCTTAGTTAAAGCAGTTCGTTCAACTATGGGGTTTACAGACTGCATAGAAGCAAGGTCGGCCCAAGAGGTCATGTTTGCGGGACTGGCCCAGAGGAAGCGACGCTCATTCCCTGTTATCGATGATTTAGTCAAGCAGGAATGGGATAAACAGGAGTCCAAGGGGTTTCTACCATCTGCCTCCGAATGGAGGTATCCCTTTGATGATGATATGTTGTTGGAGTGGTCCAAGGTTCCAAATGTGGACGCTGCTGTAGCCACCTCCTCCAGAGCCAATGTATTGCGTCTGGAAGATGAGGGGCTGCTTAAGGACCCTTCCAACCGTAAGGCTGAGGAGCTCTTGAAAAAAAGGCTGGGAAGCCTCGCTGGGGGGATTTAAGCCGGCAATTGCCTGAACCTGTGTGGCCCATTCTCAGCTTGTATGGCTGGACCAATTAGAAGAACAGATTCGGTCGGGAGTGCCTCGGGACCAGTTGTTGGCCTCTATCCCTCAGTTGCGGAGTGGCTCGGCCTATATTGCCGACGCCTCAGCGGATTCCCTCAGATTGGCAGCCAGGTTTGCAGGTCTCTCCAATTCTGTGACTGAAAGAATGGAGAGGCAATGCTCACGCTAAAAGTAAGCTCTGTGGCATCCCTTGTAAGGGGGACTACCTCTTCGGCTCGGGGTTGGATGACATCCTAACAAAGGCTGGAGAGGTAAAGAAGGGTTTACCACAACTGTCTCTTCCTAATTATAGGCGGGCATTCCATAAGAAGCAGTTTTCTCGCCGACAGTCGGACTCCAGATGGGATATGTCCGGAAAAGAAGCAGAAAGGTGCCTTCTATGGGGTTTTCTTCGGGTTCCAAACAGAAGCGCCGTTTTCGCTAATGTAGCTCCTCCTGTCGGAGGTAGATTATCGGCTTTTTCTCACAAATGGTCCCTTATTACATCTAGTCGTTGGATCCTCAACCTGGTATCATCGGGGTTACAGCTGGACTTTGTGAGGGTCCCAAGGGACTTTTTTCTTCAATCTTCTTTGTCTGATCGGGGTCGTCAGCATTCATTGAAATCTGAGGTTAGAGATTTGATGAAGAAACAGGTACTCGTGGAAGTTCCTGTGGGCCAGGAAGGGAGGGGCTTTTATTCCTCTCTGTTTCTGCTACCTAAGCCGGATGGTTCCTTTAGGACTATCATTAATTTGAAAAAGTTGAACTCCTACCTCAGATTTCACTCGTTTAAGATGGAGTCCATACAATCACCTGTTCGACTTCTCTTTCCTAGGTGCTGGATGGTGGTTTTAGATCTCAAGGATGCCTACTTCATTTGTCAGTTCATCCAGACTATCAACAGTATCTACGAGTAGCAGTGTCTCTCAATGGTCCGGTTCATCATCTCCAGTTTGCCGCCATGCCGTTCGGGCTCTCTATGGCTCCTTGCCTATTCACCAAGGTAATGGCTGAGGTCATGGCCTTTATCCGACATCACGATGTTTTGATCATTCCATATTTAGATGATTTTTTGATTGTGGGTTATTCTGCGACTCAGTGTTCTGACAGGCTGACGCATGTCCTGTTCTCCTTACAGGAGTTGGGTTGGTTGATAAACTGGAAAAAATCTCATCTTGTCCCTACGAGAGTGCAGTCTTTTTTGGGTCTTCACTTGGATTCCATTAGTCAGAGATGTTTTCTTCCAGAGGACAAGCTACAGGCTCTCTGGATGAAAATCAGCATCATAGTGGCCGATCCCAACCTGTCCTTACAAGACACTATGTTTCTCCTCGGGACTCTGACTTCTTGCACTCCGTCCATGTTTTGGACACAGTTTCATTCCCGAGCTCTCCAGCTGCGTGCAGACGTGGCCTTACAAGGTCGCCCAGACGGCAGGCTTCTTCTGTAACTTTCTGCCATAAGGTCACTCTACTAGTGGCTGGAGCCGAGTCACCTGACCGGGGGGGGGGGGGGGGGGGTGTCGTGGGTGTGTCCACCAGATTTTATCCTCACGACCGATGCCAGTCCTTTGGGGCGAGCTTCTTGCCCAGGGTCAGTGGACGAGGGAGGAGCAGGAGGGCTCTTCCAATCTAAAGGAGCTTCGGGCAGTTCTGTATGCCCTTCGCAGGTTCCTGCTTCATCTGCAGGGCTCCCGTGTACATGTTCAGACCGACAACACTACCGTGGTGGCATACATCAATCATCAAGGGGGCACTCGGTCATCGTCTCTGCCACATTTTTCTGTTGGTAGAGGAGCATTTTCTCTCTCTCTTGACCCTCCACATTCGGGGAGTAGACAATGCCAGGGCAGACTTCCTCAGCCATCGCTCTCTCCACCAGGGGAGTGGATGTTAAACAGGGATGTGTTCCAACAGATTATGCGGTTATAGGGTCTCCAGAGATAGATCTTTTTGCAACCAGGTCCTACCGACAAGTCTGTCGGTTTGGCTCCAGGGATCTGACAGACAATCCGGACGTGTTGGACGCCCTTCAGGTTCCTTGGACTTATTATCTGGCCTATGCCTTTCCCCCAATGTGTCTCATTCCACTGGTACTCAGGAAGACCAGGGACGACAGGGCTCGGATAATTCTGATTGCGCCTTTCTGGCCCAAGAGGCCGTGGTTTTCATGGATGAGGGCAATGTCAATAGCCGACCCATGGATTCTCCCAATGGATGGAGAGCTGCTTTCTCAGGGGCTGTTCTTCCACCCCCAGGTGGAGGGGTTACATCTGACGGCTTGGCTTTTGAGAGGGAGCTGTTGAGCCGGAGGGGTTTCTCGGATGCTTTAATCTTGACCCTTTTGCATAGTCGTAAACCTGTCACTACCAACTTCTACTGCAGGGCTTGGCGGAGGTTTCTGGATTTCTACCCTTGGGTACTCTCTGATCACCTGATCACCCGCCTATTTCGGCTATGTTGGAATTACTGCAGAAGGGTTGGGAGTTGGGCCTGGTAGTTAGTACCTTAAAAGTGCACATATCAGCACTAGGGGCCCTCTATAACTCTAACATAGCTGGGGATAGATGGGTCGCTAGGTTTGTTCAGGCCTGCAAGCATAGTACTCCAGTTCACATTCCCTGTATGGCCCCTTGGTATCTGAACCTGGTCGTAGATGCACTCACAGGTCCTCCCTTTGAGTCCTTGACCTCGGCTTCGCTCAGGCATCTGACCTTGAAGACGGTGCTGCTAGTTGCTCTGACTTCGGCTAGGCGGGTGGGTGACCTCCATGCTCTGTCGGTTGACCCTGCATTTTTGTTAGTACTCCCGGATAGGTTAATTCTGAAGCCTGACCCCACATATCTCCCTAAACTCATTTGTAATGCGGTCACCTGGGCCTCTACTTCTATCTTTTTTCATCACTATTGTCTTGATTTTGCTTCTTCTGCCCTTGATTTCGGGAGGGCAGTTCTTAATACTGTGGTCCCTCCCCGGTGATACTGTTCTCTGCAAGTCTCTCATGTGGGTGCTGTCATGGCGATAGGAAAATCCGGGATTACTTACCGGTAATCATATTTTACGGAGTCCATGACAGCACCCACTCACTTTCCACCCTGTCGTTTTTTGTCATGCTTGTTTATTTGATTGTTTTGTCTTTGCCTTTTTGGCATTTCGGAGGTTTTTTCCGCTCAAGTGTCACGGGTAGGCACTTTTTTCCTAAAGGTGTTTTTTACATGCCCTTTTTTCTCACGCCTGAGGGTGTGGTTTCTAATGTTTAACGTTTATTGTCATGTATTTATACGATTGGCGTTCCTTCAATATCTCTGTAACCAACTGAGGAGGCGAGGGGGCCGCCCCTTTTTATCGGTAGGTTTCCTGTCCTTGTGGGCGGATCCCCTCATGTGGGTGCTGTCATGGACTCCGTAAAATATGATTACTGGTAAGTAATCCCGGATTTTAAGAAGGTTGAACCATAATTTTCTTGGCAGCACATGTGCTGCCATTAACATTGAATATTCAATGTGCACAGAAAGATGTTATTAACAAATTGTTTTGTGCACATGGAAAGTACAGTTGGCCTCACTATGGCCGGTTTCACACCACGTTTTTTGTGGTTCAGGTTCTGTCCGGTGTTTTGCAGGAAACACTTGACAGAACCTGCTTGTCCTGGACAAACAGAACCAGAGGGCAAACATGCCCTCCGGTCCTGTTGTCTGCCGGAATCGGCTGATCGCAACTGCAGCTGCTGAAGTTTCAAGATCCTGAACGAGCTAGCCGCGGCCCTGAAATCTCTGCAGGGTACAGCTCCAGGTGCTAAAGTTTAGCAGCGCTCACTGCTAAACTTCAGCAGCCGGCATCCGGGAGCCGCATCCGATTTTGTCGGATCTGGTGCAATCCGGCGCCATAGATCCCATGTTAGGGGGCGCCAGATTGCGTCGGATCCGGGAGGATCCGATTTGTGCCGATTTTTCCACTGGACACAAAAACGCTGCAAGCAATGTTTTTGTGTCCGGGAGAAAAATGCGAATTCTCCTGGATCCTCCCGGATAGATGGAAACCGGCCCCATCCGGCCCCATAGGAATAGTATGGGGGTAAAATCTGATCTGGGGCTGTCTGGTTCACACCGGACAGCCCGTCAGATAAACCGTGGTGTGAAATTGGCCTAAAGCTACACTAAGCGAGATGCTAGCGAGATCGCTGCTGAGTCACAAATTTTGTAACACAGCAGCGACCTCAGCAGCGATCTCGCTTTGTGTGACACATAGCAGCGATCAGGCCCCTGCTGTGAGATCGCTGCTCATTACAAACCGTTCTGGACCATTTTTTGGTCGTCAGGCTCCTGCTGGGCAGCATGCATTGCTGTGTTTGACAGGGACAATGACCAATAATCTCAATACTGCGCCCGAAAGTGATAGAGTCCCAACGACCGCTGTATCATTGCTGCATCGCTGGTGAGATCTGACTGTTTGACATCTCGCCAACGACCACGTAGCGACGCACCAGCGATTCCGCCAGGTCGGATCGCTGTCGGGATCGCTGGTGCGTTGCCAAGTGTGACGGTTCCCTAAGTAAGCTATTAATCAACCCTGATCAGCACACAAGTAACCAATCATCATTCATTTAACAGCCTTGGAAATGCAGTTTTACATGTATCCCCCTCAGCCCATCACATATGGGGTGAGTAAAGCTCACGTCACACACAACGACGCAACAGCGATCACGATAACGATCCTGTAGGGATCGTTGGTGCGTCGTTACCTGGTTGCTGGGGAGCTGTCAAACAGGCAGATCTCTTCAGGGACCAGGGATCCACCTCACATCGCTGGAAGTGGGAGGACGCTGGTAACTATGACAAACAGCGGGTATCTAGGCAGCGCGCGCTGCCTAGATATCCACTGTTTATCATAGTTACCAGCGTCCTCCCTGCTTAGCTCTGGTAACCATAATAAATACCGGGTATCTAGGCAGCGCATGCTGCCTAGATACCTGGTGCTTACCATGATTACCAGCCTGTGAGGTTGCTGATTGTTGGTCTCTCGCTGTCACACACAACAATGCGTGCTGACCAGCAGGAGACCAAGGACCAAAAAATGACCCAGAGCACTTTGTAACGATCAGCGATCTCACAGCAGGGCCCTGATCGCTGTTAAGTGTCACACGTAGCAAGATCGTTAACGAGATCGCTGTTACGTCACAAAACCTGTGACGTTACAACGATCTCGCTAACGATCTCTATGTGTGACAGGGGGGTGGGGTGGGGGCTTAACACTGGGTTGAGATCCTATGATGACAATCAATCTATTTACCTTTGACAATCTCTTCACGGCTTCTCAGTTTTCCTTGCTTCCTACAGTTGTGGCCAAAAGTATTGACACCCCTGCAATTCTGTCAGATAATACTCAGTTTTTTCCTGAAAATGAATCACAAATCACAACTTCTTACGTATTATTATCTTCATTTAATTTGTCTTCAATGAAAAAACACAAAAAGAATTGTTCTAAAGCCAAATTGGATATAATTCCACACCAAACATAAAAAAGGGGGTGGACAAAAGTATTGGCATTGTTAGAAAAATCACGTGATGCTTCTCTAATTTGTGTAATTAACAGCTTCTGTAACTTACCTTTAGCACCTAACAGGTGTTGGCAATAACTAAATCACACTTGCAGCCAGTTGACATGGATTAAAGTTGACTCAACCTCTGTCCTGTGTCCTTGTGTGTACTACATTGAGCATGGAGAAAAGAAAGAAGACCAAAGAACTGTCTGAAAATCCCTGATGAAGGTGCCAGGAGGGCACTGAAACGCGTAGGAGAAATAAAGGAGGTTTTGATGAAGATTTTCTACTCGTATTTATTGGAGTGAGTGATCCTGGCAGCGCGGACTACAGCACACCATTTTTCCCGAAAGCATTGTAAAGAACTGTCTGAGGACTTGATAAACCAAATTGTGAGGAAGCATGAGCAATCTCAAGGCTACAAGTCCATCTCCAAAGACCTGAATGTTCCTGTGTCTACCGTGCGCAGTGTCATCAAGAAGTTTAAAGCCCATGGCACTGTGGCTAACCTCCCTAGATGTGGACGGAAAAGAAAAATTGACGAGAGATTTCAACGCAAGATTGTGCGGATGGTGGATAAAGAACCTCAACTAACATCCAAACAAGTTCAAGCTGCCCTGCAGTCCGAGGGTACAACAGTGTCAACCCATACTATCCGTCGGCGTCTGAATGAAAAGGGACTGTATGGTAGGATACCCAGGAAGACCCCACTTCTTACCCCGAGACATAAAAAAGCCCGTCTGGAGCTTGCCAAAACTTACCTGAGAAAGCCTAAAACGTTTTGGAAGAATGTTCTCTGGTCAGATGAGACAAAAGTAGAGCTTTTTGGGCAAAGGCATCAACATAGAGTTTACAGGTGAAAAAAAGAGGCATTCAAAGAAAAGAACACAGTCCCTACAGTCAAACATGGCGGAGGTTCCCAGATGTTTTGGGGTTGCTTTGCTGCCTCTGGCACTGGACTGCTTGACCGTGTGCATGGCATTATGAAGTCTGAAGACTACCAACAAATTTTGCAGCATAATGTGGGGCCCAGTGTAAGAAAGCTGGGTGTCCCTCAGAGGTCATGGGTCTTCCAGCAGGACAATGACCCAAAATACACTTCAAAAAGCACTAGAAAATGGTTTGAGAGAAAGCACTATAGACTTCTAAGGTGGCCAGCAATGAGTCCAGACCTGAATCCCATAGAACACCTGTGGAGAGATCTAAAAATGGCAGTTTGGAGAAGGCACCCTTCAAATATCAGGGACCTGGAGCAGTTTGCCAAAGAAGAATGGTCTAAAATTCCAGCAGAGCATTGTAAGAAACTCATTGATGGTTACCAGAAGCCGTTGATCGCAGTTATTTTGGCTAAAGGTTGTGCAACCAAGTATTAGGCTGAGGGTGCCAATACTTTTGTATGGCCCATTTTTGGAGTTTTGTGTGAAATGATCAATGTTTTGCTTTTTGCTTCATTCTCTTTTGTGTTTTTTCATTGAAGACAAATTAAATGAAGATAATACCAAAGAATTTGTGATTGCAATCATTTTCAGGAGGAATCTGAGTATTATCTCACAGAATTGCAGGGGTGTCAATACTTTTGGCCACAACTGTATCAGGTGGTCTATTCTTCCAGGTTGGCTTCTTTGTAGAGGCTATCTAATGTAACATTTCTGATATAATCCAATCTTTTGTATGCAGGTACCCGCTGCTCAATGTCACAGTGAGATATGCCACTCGCTTTCATTAGCTTTTGTGTTGGACACAATAATGTTGTATTTCAGCCCTTTCTTCCTGATATCCACAACAGGTTGTGAAACATTTTCTGCCTTGTCTACTTTTTTTGTTATCTTTTCTGACCCACACATGGCAGACAGTAGGGAGACTGTATTTGTTATGCAAATTGTGACTTTTATCCACAATTGTATCAGATACTTTGTTTACCCCCTACAAAGCTCTGTCTACATGTCCAGAAATTAGCTGTTTTTTAATTCCCTTTAATAAGGGAATGTCACAAAGATTTTTTTTCAACAATTTTAGGCTGGCTTCACACTTGCAGATGGATCTGCAGCGTTTTGCAGATGCATCTGCAAGTGTGAGCATGCTGACCGCGGCCCCTATGTTTATAATAGGGCGCACGCGGTGTGAAAGCTCTCATTCACTCCTATATGTGTACTGTCAGCAGGCGTATGCCTGCTGACAGATCACACACTCCCGTCCGCACTGTGGACGCGAGATGTAGCGTCCATGCTGCGGGCGGGAGAGTGTGATCTGTAAGCAGGCATACGCCTGCTGACAGTACACATATAGGAGTGAATGAGAGCTTTCACACCGCGTGCGCCCTATTATAAACATAGGGGCCGCGGTCAGCATGCTCACACTTGCAGATGCATCTGCAAAACGCTGCAGATCCATCTGCAAGTGTGAAGGCAGCCTAAAGAAGTATGTATGTAAAGAATTAGTATTTTCATTAAAAAAGAGCGGTTGCCAAGATTTGATATGAAAACCTGGTGTCCAACTCGCTCCCATTACGACAGCTATAAATGAGGCTGGATCTGCTCCATGTGTCATTGTGTCTTCTCCTTACCTTCTGGGTTTTCAGAAAAGGAATAGGAGGATAACATTGAGGATCATAATACAGAGACATTTTGTCAGTGCAATGTGATATTGACATGTCAGATTGTTTCACATATGATAAGGTTAGATAAATGGTCTGTGTCACACATTATAGGATTTAGATACATTGCTCGGCAGACGGCATCACACATAAAAGGCTTAATAAGGCTGGCTTCACATTTGCGTATGGGAAGGCAGCGTTTTGCTGCGTTCCCATACGCAGTTAAACGCATGCGCACTGCGTTCCTATGTTTAACATAGGAACGCATGGTGCCTGCGTTTGCTGCGTTCGGGTGCGGATGCGGACGATATCTGCTGCTTCCGGTGTCCAGCATCCGCACCCGGGACGCAGCATGTTGGGTTTTTTTGTGCGTTTGGGGAGCTTGGACAATCAGCAAGCGTCCCCAAGCGTACAAAAAAAGCATTGTCTTCAATGGGTCCGCAGTGTCCTCTGCATGACACAGCAGGAGAACGCTGCGGACCCATTGAAAAATCTCCCGGTGGCCGCCGGTGATGTCACAGGAGCTCACCGACGGCCACCGGGAGATCAGCTGACCCTCTGCTGTCCTCCTTCTCCCCGCCGCCTGTAATCTCATAGCGATGTCGGCGGGGAGAACAGCTGATCTGAAAGCTGTTTGAATCTTCCCGTGCCGACATCTCCTCACAGTGTCGGCGCGGGAAGATTCAAACAGCTCTCAGATCAGCTGTTCTCCCCGCCGACAGTCCCGGAGCTTACCGGCGGCCGGGGGGCGGAGATCTCCGGCGCTGATCTCCGCCTCCGGCCCGCCCCCGGACAGCGCCGATTGGCTGCCGGGCTCCATAGTGATGTGTCCGCAGGCGGACATTATCCGCTGCGGACACATCAAAGTGTCCCTGCTTCTGACAGCGTTTGTGTCTGCATGCCATCAGCATGCAGACACAAACGCTAATGTGAAGCCAGCCTAAGCACACCTTCACATTTGCATTCCCCTCCACAGCGTTCTGTGGAGGGGAGCCGCAATGTGAGCGCAGCACCGCAAGCCCCTATCTTTATAATGGGAGCGCACGGTGCTGCATATGACCGTGCGCACCCATTCACTCCCACATGTGATCTGTGCGCAGGCGTCCGCCTGCGCACAAATCACCCAGTCTCGTCCGCACCAGAAATGCAACATGTCGCGTTCGTGGTGCGGAGGAGACTGGGTGATTTGTGCGCAGGCGTCCGCCTGCGCACAGATCGCATATCGGGGTGAATGGGTGTGCACGGTCATACGCAGCACCGTGCGCTCCCATTATAAAGATAGGGGCTTGCGGTGCTGCATTCACATTGCGGCTCCCCTCTGCAGAACGCTGCGGAGGGGAAGACAAATGTGAAGGCAACCTTACACGGCTCAGTGGCTTGCGTCACACACATGAGAGGCTTAGATTCACATCTCATTGAAATGCATTACACATGACAGACTTAAGGCCCAGTCTCACATAACGACGCATCAGCGATCCCGATAACGATGTGCAGAGATCTCTGGTGCGTTGTTTACACATCGCTGGTAAGATGTCAAACAGGTATCTCACCAGCGATGTGAAAAACGACGCACTAACGATCCAGAATTATTCCGAGGTCGTTGTGAATTTTCTCTCCATAGTGTATCATTGAGATCGTTGCTCATTATCTTTGTTAAACACAATGATGTATCGTTCCCAGCGGGAGCACAATGATGCAGGAATGACCCAGAGCAGTGTGTAACGATCAACCATCTCACAGCAGGGCCAGATCGTTGGTGCGTGTCACACAGAACGACACCGCACGAATTTCGTGACGCAAAAGCGATCCCAATAGCGATCTCGTTAGCGATCTCTTTATGTGTGACAGGGCCTTTAGTGTAGATGCTTGTTTTCCAAAATGTGGGGAAGATGATGCTGATTTGTTACATATGTTCTGGAACTGTAGGTATATTGTAAGATTCTGGAGTGAGTGTATTTTGTATGTAAACAATGTGTTTGATTCTGCTCTACCGCTTCATCCGTTGGTATGCTTGTTGGGTTGTGTGGGTTCTGATAGATATGAGGTCAACGAAGAACTGGCATTGAAACGTACTCTGTTTCAAATCAGGAAAACGATTGCTGCGCATTGGCTCGACCCACAACCTCTTAGATTGTGGGAATTTGTGGATAGAATGAGGATCCTTATTAAAATGGAGGAGGGGGTATATAAACAGCGTAAAACAATTCACAAATTTGACAAAATATGGAATAGATGGTGCTCATTTCATGGGTATTACCTATCTGTTATTCTATGCACAATGTAGGAGTGATTCTTTTGGGTGCTCCTTGATGGAAATATATAATAATAATAATATTTGGATGATTGACATTCCCTTTAATATTTAGGTTATTACTAAATTTGCTTTGGTATTTGATTGGTTATTGCCATATATATCGTTATATGCTGGTGTCCTTACTTTCTTATTTCATGTGTGTCCAAGGTTCTGTGTTGGGGGTTGGTTTATACAGGGTGGGGGGAGTATGGTGGGCAATGTTGTGCTCATTGGAGCTTTATGTTAATGCTGTATTTGCTTGTTGTGAAAAAAAAAATAATTTTAATTTTAAATAAAAATGATCTGATTTAAAGAGTACTCGCACCCAATGCTGCAAGGAGAGCGTTCCCGTAGAATGAGTAGAAATTAACTGCATGTTTGTAGATAGTTTGCCTTTTCCTTTTCCTATTTTCTTTGCATTATAGAATGTGAATTGTTATTTGTTTCATGGACGTCAAGGGTCACGGACAGTGAGTGATCTGAACTCTAGTGTAAATAGTTAGCACATTACGGTGTGCTCCATGTTGGTTTTAGCCATACTGGCTGAACAGTCTCGTGTTTAGCTAACCTGTTGACCACGAAGTAAAACCCACTCGGTGAGGCCGAAAAACGTTGGTCCTACGTGCTGTCGCCCACCCAGGACCACCGTTGTGAGTTTGTTGGTGGTGGGTCCCCCAGGAAGAAAAGAACTGGACTAAAACAGACAATCACTGAACTACCTGGTGAGGGATGCTTGCTGGACTAATCTTTGTTTTTGTGCATGTTCTTTTCCTTTTTGTATTTTAATACTTATAGTTTTCTATTTTTATATGTATACACGTTTTTATATAACCACAGCGTTTTTTTGTTATGTAACATTTAAGCCTAGAACCTCCCGTAAGGGAAGAAGCACTCTTGTATTTTGTTTTATTGTTGTTTAACATGCATGTTATAAAAATTTTAGCTCCTTCTGCACCATCATTTAACTCGTGTTGTCGCACGAGGACTTGCTAATCTTTGCTAAGGGGGAATGTGGCACCCCCCTAGTGGTCTGGTTGCCACAAAGGGGTACTGCACCCAACCCATGCGTGTGGTGTCCCTGTCTTCAGTAAGCAGGATGGTAAGTCCGGACACCCACAAAAGCACCCGACACACCCGGTCCTGGGGACGGCAGGCGGACCCTGCAGGGGGAGGGCTCAGGTAATCAGTAGGACAGCGTGAGGAAAGGTAGAGGGTAGGAAGTCAGCAAGAGCAGTCAGGAAGTGGAAAAAGGGAACAAAGGGAAAGAGAACAGGAAGTGAGGGGCAGTTGGTGGCGAGAAGAAAGCGGGAGAGGATGCAGGAGAAGGACCTAGAGGACTTGAGCGAAGATGTGGCTTGTCCAGGGTCACGGAGCTACAGGCTGCAGAGAGAAAGCGGGAGCACTAGGGGCCCGGAAAGTGAGCGATATACCCGCATGCCCAAATCTACAGCCACAGCGGAGGGACAGGTTGCAGACCAGGGGACCAGCCCTGAAGGTGGCGAGGAGAATCCATACTCCACCCCTGGAACCAGAGGACACAAGTTGCAGAGGACATTTGGCCGACTCCCGGCACATCCGCTGAGAAGGCAACCATACTAGGGTCAGGGGACACGGCCGGTCGCCCGACAGAACCCGTGGCTGCCAGATCGGGGCACTGTGCGCGGAGGCGCGAGCAGGAGCTAGGTGAACAGGCAGCGCTGAGGAAGGCAGCAACCAGAGGAAGGAACATAAAAGCGGTGTCCTGGATGAGCTATCCCGATTGCTGAGGACTATAATAATAATAATTATTTATATAGCGCCAACATATTCTGCAGCGCTTCACAATACAAAGTTCACATTTAAACAATCATAAGAAACAATTACAAAATTCAATACCAAATACAATACAATACAAAGCATAATATAATACAATAATTAGAGCAAAAAAATGGCAGCCCTGATCATAAGAGCTTACAATCTAACTATGAGGTGGGGGTGACAAAGTACAGGTGCTTATTTACAATGATGATATAGTCTAGCAAAGAGTTGGGGGTGAAATACAGTACAGGCACTTATTTACAATGTGTCATGCTTCCGGGGAAAGGCGCCCTAGAGTGGACCCACTGGGCCGTGGTACCGAACTTCCCTGGGTGAGCTGATCCTAGTTTACCCAACCCCTATACAGGGATTTTCAGGGGCAAGCCCAGGGGGTCTAAGTACCACAGCAGCTAGTACCAGGAGGGCGGCTCGTAAGGTTAGCCTATACTAAGGCACAGCTAAGGATTCCGGGATAACAGGGTACAAAGCTAGGAGAACAGGAATGGTGCTACCGGGGCAGAGCACAGCAAGGGTTCCAGGAAACAGAGCACAAGGCTGGAAGAACAGGGATGGTGCTACTGGGGAAGAGCACAGCAAGGGTTCCAGGAAACAGAGCACAAGGAAGGCTTGACCAACAGCTAGCAAAGCAGAAGCTCAACTAACACAATAATCAGGCACCTCCCATCAGAAGAGGTGGCCTGATATACCATAGGAAGAGCAGTTATTGTGTCAGGTTGGACCGTGCCGGCCCCTAGAGTCACAGGGGAGGAGTGCACCAAGAGCACCGCTGATTGGTCACATGAATACGACCATAGTAATGTGCTCATGTGCGAGACCGACGGTCTGCTGACAGGAAGGGAATCCGGTGACGGCTCCGAGGCACAGCACGTCTGGACGCCGGATGCCCGGTCGGCAGAGGACAGGAGATGTCGACCCGGGAGAGGTGAGCTGGGAAGCGATGCCAGGGGGCCTAACACAATGATTGTATAGTCAACTTGAGGGGATGAGAACACATAGGAGCAGTATAAGTGGCCACCACCCATTATTATCCACTTAGACTGGTGATGCGGATTGGCTATGTCTAGATGACTTTGACTAGGGATCATGATAGGCCACCCTAAAAAGATGTGTTTTTAGGGATCACCTGAAACTAAGTTGTGGATACACCTAATTTCTTGGGGTAGAGCATTCCAGAAAATTGGTGCTGCTCGGGTGAAGTCTTGGAGCCAGGAGTGGGAGGTTCGGATTAATGCAGAAGTGAGTCTCAAGTCACTTCCAGAGCGAAGAGAACGGGAGGGGTGATAGACAGAGATGAGGGAGGAGATGTAGTAGGGTGCTGCACTGTGAAGAGCTTTGTGGGTGAGAACATAGTAACATAGTAACATAGTTTTTAAGGTTGAAGGAAGACTTTAAGTCCATCTAGTTCAACCCATAGCCTAACATGTTGATCCAGAGGAAGGCAAAAAAAAACCCATGTGGCAACACTAATCTCCACATTGGGGGAAAAAAATTCCTTCCTGACTCCAGATACGGCAATCAGACTAATTCCCTGGATCAACGCCCTATCAAAGAATCTAGTATATATAACTGGTAATATTATAGTTTTCAAGAAAGGCATCCAGGCCCTTCTTAAATGTTAGTAGTGACTCACTCATTACAACATCATGTGGCAGAGAGTTCCATAGTCTCACTGCTCTTACAGTAAAGAATCCGCGTCTGTGATTATGATTAAACCTTCTTCCCTCCAGACGTAGAGGATGCCCCCTTGTCCCAGTCTCAGGCCTAAGAGTAAAGAGATCATTAGAAAGGTCTCTGTACTGCCCCCTCATATATTTATACATTATTATAAGATCACCCCTAAGCCTTCGTTTTTCCAAGCTAAATAACCCCAAGTTTAATAACCTGTCTTGGTATTGCAGACCCCTTAGTCCTCTAATAACTTTTGTCGCTCTTCTCTGGACCCGCTCTAGTTCAGCTATGTCTTTCTTATACACCGGAGACCAGAATTGTACACAGTATTCTAAGTGTGGTCGCACTAGTGACTTGTATAGAGGTAAAATTATGTTCTCCTCATGAGCATATATGCCTCTTTTGCGCATTTGCCATTTAGCAGCCCAAGCTTCTAGTTTACATAAATCCTCCTGTAATATAAAATTGTCCTCCTCTGTATTGATTACCCTGCAGAGTTTAGTGTCATCTGCAAATATTGAGATTCTACTCTGTATGCCCCCTACAAGGTCATTAATAAATATATTAAATAGAAGCGGGCCCAACACTGACCCCTGTGGTACCCCACTGTTAACTGTGACCCATTCTGAGTGTGTTCCATTAATAACCACCCTTTGTTTCCTATCACTAAGCCAGTTCTTAACCCACTTACACATATTTTCCCCTATCCCCATTGCCCTCATTTTATGTATCAACCTTTTGTGGCACCGTATCAAAAGCTTTTGAAAAGTCCATATACACCACATCCACTGCATTTCCTTGGTCCAGTCCAGAACTTACTTCTTCATAGAAGCTTATTAGATTAGTTTGACAGGAACGGTCCCTCGTAAAACCATGTTGATAATGGGTCATGGGGTTATTTTTCTTCAGATACTCCAGTATAGCATCTCTTAGAAAACCCTCTAGGATTTTACCCACAGTAGAGGTTAAGCTTACTGGCCTATAATTTCCAAGTTCAGTTTTTGTCCCCTTTTTGAATATTGGCACCACATTTGCTATACGCCAGTCCTGTGGTACAGACCCTGTTATTATGGAATCTTTAAATATTAAAAATAATGGTCTATCTATGACAGTACTTAATTCCTGCAGCACTCTGGGGTGTATCCCATCTGGGCCCGGGGATTTGTCAATTTTAGTGATTTTTAGACGATGCCGTACTTCCTCTTGGGTTAAGCAGGTGACGTTTAATTGAGAATTTTTGTTATCACTGATCATATTGTCTGTCATGGGATTTTCTTGTGTAAATACTGTTGAAAAAAAGTCATTTAGCATATTTGCTTTTTCCTCATCCTCATCCACCATTTCACCCAGACTATTTTTAAAGGGGCCAACACCATCATTTTTTAGTTTCTTACTATTTATGTAGTTAAAAAATATTTTGGGATTCTTTTTACTTTCTCTGGCAATGAGTCTCTCTGTCTCAATCTTTGCTGCCTTGATTTGCTTTTTACAAATGTTATTTAATTTTCTGTATTTATTTAATGCTTCATCACTACCTACTTGCTTTAATTCCCTAAATGCTTTCTTTTTGTCACATATTGCACTTCTTACCGCTTTATTTAGCCATAGTGGTTTCCTCCTATTTCTAGCATGCTTATTCCCATAGGGTATATATTGTGCACAGGTCCTATTCAGGATGCTAATAAACCTCTCCCATTTGTGTTGTGTACTTTTATGTCTCAGGACATCGTCCCAGTTTATTGCACTAAGATCATCTCTCAACCGTTGGAAATTTGCCTTCCTGAAGTTTAGTGTCCTTGTGGCCCCTCTACTACACGTCTTAGTAAAGGATACTTGAAAGCTTATTAAGTTATGATCACTATTACCCAAGTGACCTCCAACCCGTATATTTGATATGCGGTCTGGCCTGTTGGTTAATATTAGGTCCAGCAGTGCCCCCCTTCTTGTTGGGTCCTGAACCAGTTGTGAAAGGTAATTGTCTCTTATAGTTTTCAAAAACTTATTACCTTTGCTGGAACTGCAGGTTTCTGATCCCCAATGTATTTCAGGGTAGTTGAAGTCCCCCATAATAATGACTTCTCCCTGAGTCGCTGCTTCATCTATTTGCTTTATGAGGATATTCTCCTCCACTTCCATTATTGTTGGGGACTTATAACAAACCCCTATCAGTAATTTATTATTTTTTCCCCCTCCCCTTATCTCCACCCACAGAGACTCTACATTTCCATTAGATTCACCTATATTATCACGCAGGATGGGTTTTAAGGCTGATTTTACGTATAAACATACACCTCCTCCTCGCCTATTTGTACGGTCATTTCTGAACAGACAATAGCCCTGTAAATTAACAGCCCAGTCATGGCTCTCATCCAGCCAAGTCTCCGAAATCCCCACCATGTCATAATTATTTTCCAACAAAATCAATTCTAATTCCTCCATTTTGTTGGTGAGGCTTCTGGCATTAGTGAACATGCACTTTATGCATCTCTCTTTACCTCTATTCCTTCCTACTAGATTGACTGTTCTAACCCCAGTTTGAAATGGATCCTATAGTGTATAGGCAGCCAGTGCAATGACTGGCATAGAGCAGAAGCGTCTGAATAACAGCTAGATAGGAGATCCTGGCTGCTGCATTAAGGATGGACTGGAGAGGGGAGAGTCTAGTGCGGGGGAGGCCAACTAAAAGAGAATTATAATAGTCAAGGCGGGAGTGAATCAGAGCCACAGTGAGGGTTTTTTGGTTTCCAAGGTGAGAAAGGAGCGAATTCTAGAGATGTTCTTCAGGTGCAAGCGGCAAGAGCGGGCGAGAAATTTTATATGTGGGGTGAAGGAAATATCAGAGTCAGACATAACACCCAGACAGTGAACCTGCTAACTAGGTATTATTGTGGTGCCGCACACTGAGAGGGATCTCATATTTAGGGAGGTTAGTGGAGGGCGGGAGCAGAAGTAGTTCAGTTTTGGAAAGATTGAGTTTCAGGTAGAGAGCGGACATGATATTGGAAACTGCGGTTTGACAGTCATTGGTGTTCTTTATTAGAGCGGGAGTAAGGTCAGGGGAAGAAGTGTATAGTTGTGCGTCATCAGCATAAAAATGCTACTGAAAGCCAAATCTGATGATGGTCTGTCCAATCGGGGCCGTGTAGAGAGAGAAGAGAAGAGGTCCAAGGACAGAACCCAGAGGGACTCCAATAGTGAGAGGAAGATGGGTGGAAGTGGAGCCAGCAAAAGATACACTGAAAGAACGGTGACAAAGATAGGAAGAGAACCAAGAGAGAGCCGGGTCCTTGATGCCGATGGAGTGCAGCATGGAGAGTAGGAGATGGTGGTCAACAGTGTCAAAGGCTGCAGAGAGATCAAGAAGAATAAGCAGAGAGTGGTCACCATTACGTTTTGCTGTCAAAAGGTCGTTGGTCACTTTGGTGAGAGCAATTTCTGCAGAATGTAGAGGGCGGAAACCAGACTGTAATGGGTCTAGAAGAGAGTGAGTGGTAAGGTAATGAGTGAGGCGGGAGTAGACCAGTTGCTCCATGAGTTTAGAGATGAAGGGGAGATTGGAGACTGGTCTGTAGTTGTTTGTGCAGGATGGGTTGAGAGAAGATTTCTTTAATAATGGAGTGATGATAGAGTGTTTGAAGGAGGAGGGGAAGATGCCAGAAGAGAGGGAGAGACTGAAGATTTTGGTTAGGTGAGTGGTGACCACCAGAGAGAGACACTGGAGTACGTGTGAGGAGATGGGGTCAGCAGTGCATGTGGTGGGACGAGAGGAAGAGAGGACCCTGGAGACTTCTTCTTCTGTGACTGGGTCAAAAGTAGAGAGTGAGCTGGCGGAAATGTGGGGAGAGGTAGAGGTAACAGCAATTTGCGGTTGGGAGTTGATTTCCTGACGGATGTTTTCTATTTTCTCTGTGAAGTAGGAAGCCAGATCATCAGCACAGAGGTCAGTGATAGGGGCCTGCACTTTAGGACTGAGGAGAGAGTGAAAGGTGTCAAAGAGTTTTTGGGGTTGTTGAATAGTGAGGAGATCAGGGTGGTGAAGTTGGTTTGTTTGGCAAGGTGAAGGGCAGAGTTGTAAGTTCTCAGCATAAATTTATAGTAAATAAAGTTTTCTGGAGTGCAGCTTTTCCTCCATAGACGTTCAGCACTCCTAGAGCATCTCTGGAGGAATCGAGTGTGTGATGTGAGTCAGGGCTGTTTTACTCTGTGTTTGGAGGTTGTGAGGGTGAGGGGTGCTACTTGGTCCAGGCTGCTTCTGAGAGAATCATTTAAGTGATTGACTGCCAGATCAGGACAGGAGAATGAGGAGATTGGGGACAGTGATGAGTGTGGAGAGTCTGTGAGTGTATGAGGGTTAATGGCCTGTAGATTTCTGAATCTGTGATATGTAGTAATGTGCTGGGGTGGGCGAGGTTGGTGAGTGTGAACGAGAAAATGTTGTGGTCAGAGAGGGGAAGTGATGAATTATCTAAGGAGGAGGTTGAGCAGAGCCAGACAAACATCAGGTCAAGGGTGTTACCATCCTTGTGTGTCATTGAGTTTGAGAGCTGAGAGATGCCAAGAGATATGGTTAGAGATAGGAGCTGGGATGCAGATGAGGAGATGGGGCTTTTTGTGGGGATGTTGAAGTCTCCCAGAATAAGGGTTGGTAATTCTGAGGACATGAAATGCGGCAGCCATGCGAAGAAATGGTCGAAGAATAGGGTGGCTGATGCTGGGGGGCGGTATACCACCACTACTCTGAGTGTGAGGGGACTTAAGAGCCTAATTGTGTGGACCTCAAAAGGGGGCAATGAGAGTGATGGAGTTGGGTGGATGACCTGGAAAGTACATTGTGGAGACAAGAGTAAGCCAACTCCACCACCATGTCTGCTCCAAGGTCTCGGGGAATGATAGAAATGTAAGCCACCATAAGAAATAGCGGCCGGGGACACTGTGTCTGAATCCTGGATCCAGGTTTCAGTGAGGGACTATCTGGACTGCACTGAACCAGATCTGTACCCTGTGAACAGCTAAGTAAACTGGGTTTGGAACTCAGAACTGTGTGTAAGACTGTTCATTTCCTGCCTGAGGAGTGGTAGACTGACAACCCACACAGGCCGCAGGGCCCTGCCTGTGAAGCGCTCTGATCCCTTCCTGTGGCCAGGGCAGTCCTGCTGGTTCCCCATTAACAAATCCATCTACCCAGATGCCCTGGGGATCCACTACACACATGGGGAGCAATACCACCACAGCTGCACGCCCATCATCCCCAGAGGTCCCGCACTGCAGCAGTGGCCACTAATAGCCACATACCATGGGTGACGTCATGACAACTACTCCCTAAGCCCGTTACCCCCTCCTTTTTATTGACCGCTCATCCAGGTGGCCACGGACCGGGTCATGCCACCATGACATCCCCCAGCGACACAGAGAGAGACCCGACTCTGAGTACCCCACAGCCCCCCACGCTGGCGAGTCACAGTACTTACCTGGAGCATTTCAGAACCACTCTCAAGGTACCGTCACACGGAGCAACTTACCGGCGATGTCGCCGGCTAGTTGCCGCGGCTATCGCTCGCTGGGTTGCCCAGCAACCCAGCGAGCGGTAACTCGCAATGTTGGAGATAGGCGGTGTCGCCCGCAACATTGCAGGTTGCCGCGTTACACAGGGCGATCAGGCATAATCGCCTCAGCAACATCGCCAGGTTTCCCAACATCTGGGAAACCTGGCGATGTTGCTCAGGCGATTTATCGCCTGATTATCGCCCTGTCATACGCGGCAATTCGCCAGTGATGTCGCCACAATTAGGCCACGCCCCTGTGTTCCCAGCAACATCGCCGGCGATGTCGCCCCGTGTGACGGTACCTTCATGGTGCTAGGCTGTCATATGTGAAGTCACAACAGGCCTTAGTATATGCAGGGTGGCTCAGAAAATTATTCAGTTATTTGCCAAAAGTCTGATTTTACATTATAGTACAGTTTGGAATTAAAAAGGGAACCTGTCACCATGAAAATTCATTCAAATCTGCAGGCACCATGTTATAGAGCAGGAGGAGTAGAGCAGATAGATACATAGTTTTGTGAAAGAAGATTCAGTATAATCTGTGTTTTCATCATTTAAACCTCTGCTCTTTCTGGGATTTTGGGTCCAGTGGGCGATCCTATCAGTTAGTGACAGCTGTTTCTTCATGCACACTTAATCAAGGATAGCTGCCAGTCACATATTATACTGAATCTTTTTTCACAAAACTATGTATCAATATGCTCTACTCCTGCTCTATAACATGGTGGCTGCAGATTAGAATGCATTTTCATGGTGATGGGTTACCTTTAACCCCTAGACGACAGCCTAACGTCTCTAGACGTCGGCTGTCGTTACCCCCGTGTTTGGAGTGAGCTCCGGCGTGGAGCTCACTCCAAACCTCCCACATCTCAGCTGATCTCACTAGCTGAGATGTGGGAGAAACAGCACCAATCGGTCCCGCCACCGATCGGTGCTGTTTAACCCCTTAGATCCCGCCCTCAATCTCTGAGAGCGGGATCTAAGGGAGCCGGAGCGGGCAGCGCGCGCTTACCGGGCTCCAGGGGAGATCTCGCGATAGTATCGCGGGATCTCCCGTGCTGACGTGACAGGCCGTGGTCCTGGCTTGACCCTGGAACCTGTCATGGAGCATTTCCTGCTTGTGGTTGGCAAGGCTGCCAACCACAACAGGTCCGCGATTCTGACACATACAGATTAGCTGCAGCTCCTCTGTATGTGTCAGAAGCGATCGGACTGGGCAGCAGGGTGCCTCTCTATGGGGCAGTGTAAAATTAAGAATTAATAAACAAATAAAGTTTTTACAAAGTTGAAAAAAAAAAAAAAATAAAAGTTCAAATCACCCCCCTTTTCTCCCATCCACAATAAAAGTATTAAAAAACTAAATAAAATACACATATTTGGTATCGCCGCGTTCAGAATCGCCCGATCTATCAATATAAATAATCAAATAATGAGAGCCATTAACTGAGTAGTGCAAAAAATGGTTCAAACGCCAAAATTACAATTTTTTGGTCGCTGCAACAATGCTAAAAAATGCAATAACGGGCGATCAAAACAGCGCATCCACCCTAGTATGGTATCATTAAAAACGTCAGCTCGAGACGCAAAAAATAAGCCATCACCCAGCCCCAGATCGCGAAAAATGAGGACGCTACGGGTTGCAGAACATGGCGCAAAAAGTGCAATGTTTTTTTTTTTTCATGCTTTTGAATTTTTTTCCACCACCTAGATACCAATAAAGGTATACATGTTTGGTATCTACAAACTCGTACTGACCCGAGGCATCGCACCGTCACGTCGGTTTTACCATATAGTGAAGACGGCGACTAAAAAATCCAAAAAACAAACATGTAATTGCACTTTTTTTGCAATTTCACTGCACTTGGAATTTTTTTGCAATTTCCCTGTACATTATATGGTAAAATAAATTATTGCATCTGAAAGTACAACTCGTCCCGCAAAAAACAAGCCGTCATATGTCTATATTGATGGAAAAATAAAAACATTATGGCTCTTGGAAGCCGAGGAGCGAAAAAACGAAAATGAAAAATGACAAATTTCTTCGTCACTAAGGGGTTAATATGTGCAATGTACTTTTTATATTGCATACTATCTTAGGTAGTGCTGGTTCCCCACCTTTGTTATTATTTGGTTGGTAGCTGACCCCCACTTTGTTGTGCACACCCTGTTTAGTTTTGTTTTTGATGCTGTCTTTCCCGTGATTGACCTTGGTAACTGTTCACGTTCAGCTGCCTCACCCTTTCCACGGGCTCTGTTAATTACATGCATCATTTACTTGGGCCTTCTCCGCATTCATTCATGCTATGCTGGTCTGGCACTGTGAGGGTTAGTTCCAAGATTGTCCAGGTGTGTGTTGCATTGCTGCGGTTATGAGATTTTCCAGGTATGTGCTGCTTTTATGGTTCTGCTTTTAATGTACCATATTTTGGAGGTCGTAAGGCACAACTTAAATGACATATATAGAGTAGGACTGCCTTGTTAAGATTTGCCTTGACAAAGCAGGGTGGCTAAGAAAATTGATCAATAATTTGCCAAAAATCTAACTTTTGATTATGGTACAGTTTGGAATGAATATGTGCAATACACTTTTTATATTGCATATTATCCTAGGTAGTGCTGGCTCCCCCCCTCCCTTTGTTTAACATCAAAAACTCACCAAATACTCATGGTGTGACCACAGCCTTATAGTGGTTGTACGGTATAGTCTAAAATCAAGAGTCCGCAGTCAGTCTGTGTCATTCTGTGACTGTAGACTTGTAAATCCTGAATGGCACACAATGTGTGCTTCAAGGATATGTTGGTGTCAGAGCAGGGAACGGTGATCATGTTTGCGATATGCATGCTCCCTACCAGAATCCGACTAGGGGACACGCCATTGCTCAGTACTCTATTCAGGCTCTGGCTGGCACTATGTATATTGAACACTTGACTACCGTTCCCGGCTGTGACACCAACATATCCTCGAAGCGCACAGTGTGTGCCATGTCAGGGTCCACAAGTCTACAGTCACATAAGGTGACACATAGAGTGATTATAGACTTTTCATTTTAGACGGGACAACCTCTTAAAGCTGCATTTAAACAGCAAGATATCTGTGAATGACTGGTGTTAAAAACACTCTTTTCTCTGCCGATGAAATTATCTTTTTTGCAGCATAAAAGATGATCGTTGTCAGCGGTGCTTCATCCTGTACTCATACGATTTGTACTTCTGAGAAACATGGCAGCCTATATGCACTGAGCGATCTAGGATGGATCACTCAGTGCACATCGACTGTTTTGGTCTATCTTTGTAAACAGGCATTCAAATAAAAGCCCATTGGTAAAACTTCCCCAACTAGAGGTTGTATTCAGTCAGTCTGTGTCATTAAAATACCTGACTATACAGGCAGAATAAAGTAAACAATGCACACATAAGGGGTATTACCAGTGCCAGTCCTGTTTACACAGGATGATATGCTGAGCACCATTATTTTTTTTACACTGCTCAAAATTCCATTTCACCTGCATATGGAGATTTATAAATCTCATCCACTTTGCTGTAACTGTAAGGCTGGCTTTACACCACGTTTTTTGGGATCCTATTCTGTCAGTTTTGAAAAGGACAGAACAGGATCCGTTTTTGCCTCCCATGTAGCCCTGTGGTGCCTATTGGTCATAAATGGCCATCTGGTTTTGTGAATTCAGTCCCGGATTCGTTTTTGTCCTGTTTCTTCCCGGCCCCAAAATTGGAGACTGCACCGTTTATGGCCCTCGGGGAAAAAAATAGTATCAAACCGGACAGAAACGAATCCGGAAAGATGCGGCTCACATAACATGGGAGTCTATGATCTGGAAAAATCAGGATCATTTCCAGGATCCGGTTTTAGTGTACTGACCATGCTCAGTACTCTAAAACTGCTCTGTTCCCGTGTGACATGTGTATAATTTTGCTTTAGCAGTGTATCTACATACACTGCTAAAGTGAAATTAAAGAAAGCAATGTGTTAAAAAAAAATACCTCTCCTCCAAGTGTCCCGGGATGCGAGACATCCAAGTCCAATCACTGCAAGGACCTTAATCAGCTGACCGGTGGCAACCAATCAGCTGATGTGTCACATGATAGCATAAGCTGAGTGGTTTAAATCGTCCACTAAAATCGATTGGCAGGCGGGCGATTTAAACCGCTCAGCTGATGCTGTAAGGTGACACATCAGCTGATCGGTTGTCACCAGTCAGCTGATTCAGGTCCTTGCAGTGACCGGACATGGACGCCTCATATCCCAGGTTACTTAGCGGAGAGGTAAGCATTTTTTTTCAACTATTGCTTTCTTTAATTTCGCTTTCGCAATGTAACAGCCCCGACACCACTTGCCTGTGCTTTGCAGGCTCAGCTCCTCCCAGCTCTTTCTGTCAGTCTGGATCCCTCAAAATCCCAAATCTGGACACAGAAATAGCATCAGGAGTTAAAAATCCAGTCCTGTCCATTCCTGTCCGTGTGGTCCTGCAAAAAACAGGATCAACCGTGGTGTGAACCCAGCCTAAGAGTCTGCGTTTCTAATGCAGCAAAAATATGCAGCATCAAAATGCCTCACCTAAAACTTGTCATGGGCACACAGTCTTCAGGGAGTTTATCATTACAAAATGGTCAAGCAAAGCACAGCAACTTGTAGTTGGAGACGGCCTTAATTAAAAACTAAACATTTAGTATCAAAATATACCAATTATTAACTTTTGGCACAAAATAAAATGCTAATATAGTGACATCAACATAAAAGATTTTAGCATTTTCAGAATGTGATAAGGCAAAAAGAAAAAAAACTATGGCAATAATAAAAAAGGTTGAAAACTTTAAATATTTTGGAGGTATTGATATATAAAATTATGGATGAGAAATCTATCACAACAGCTTTGTTGGTTTCAGGTAAGGCCGGCTTCACACCACGGTACAATCAAGTCTGGGGCTATCCAATGTGATTCAGACAGGCCCAGACCCGATTTGCAAACAGAACCGGAGGGCACATATTCCCTCTGGTCCGGTTTGCAGCTGAATGCCGCTGATAGCAGCCGCAGCTGCTGTAATTTCAAGATCGCGGCTAGCGGGGAGCTAGCTGCGGTCCTGAATTCACAGCAGGAGACAGCTGGTGGTGCTGAAGTTTAGCAGCGCTCGCTGATGAACTTCAGCCGCCGGGTGTCAGTTCCCGGATCCTCCTGGATCGGGGCAATCCGGCGCCATAGACTCCCATGTTAAAGAGCGCCGGATTGCCCCGGGTCCGGCAGGATCCGAATTGGGCAGATTTTTTGCTTGCAACATTTTTGTGGCCGGGAGAAAAATCTGAATTGTTCGGGATCCTCCCGGACAGATGGAAACCGGATGGCAGGTAGCTGCCATCCGCCTCTATCCGGCCCCATAGGGCTGCACTGCAGTAAAATCGGGTCCGGGGCTGTCAGGTTCACCCCGTGGTGTGAAGCCGGCCTAAGATCTGCTTGTTCATTGACATTTGATCTTTCATCTCCAGATACTAGAGGCAGAAATGAAAAAGATTCAGGCATCTATAATGGAGACCACACTGGCTTTTGATGAGATTTTGACAAGATTGTTTGAAAAGAAAGTTAAATGTGAAATGGTCATCTATCAGGTAATAAGTGCTTTTTAACTAATCATATATATCCTTTTTTTTTTTTTTTTTAAATATCATTTTTATTGAAGTTTTCTTATTACAGTAAACAAGTAACACAATACAGTAACAAACACAGAAGGTATCAGTGACATTTAGACATGGTCCATTTTCAACCACAATTTTTGCACGGTGACCACAATGTGTCCTCGAATTGCAAAACAACATTTGAGTCACCAACCCCCACCCTCTCAACCCCAACCCAACTCGTCCTCCCTTTTGCTGGCTACCTTCAGCTATCCGGTATTCAGGAATTGATCTATTGTATGTGTAGGAAAGTCGATTCATACACTCTGTTGTACAGTATCTGTCAGCCTATCCTATCCTGTCACTTTCAATTTTCCTAATGATCCACAGAGATCTTCTAAATTATACAGTCAATTGGTTGAAAGATTGGAAAACGGGGCACTAGGTACTGTATAGGCTTAACCTTTACTGGACCAAACTTCTCACAACAGCAATTCAGCGAAGTGGTAACAAGGTGTTGCACTACCTGGTAGATTAAGAGCAATATCAAGTTTATGAAAAAATCAGGTGTCACTCACCAAGTTATAGTTGCTCTGCAAAACTTTATTCCGTTGTTTTCAGGAATTTTCGGTTACATTATTGCAGGGAGGGAGGTGGTGCAGGGTGGACAACACGTGCCACTGGACCCGTTGAAGCAGTAATCTGCAAAACAGGACGCCCGTCATCCGCCCTGCACCACCTCCCCTCCCTGCAATAATGTAACCAAAAATTCCTGGAACAGCGGAATAAAGTTTTACACAGCAACTATAACTTGGTGAGTGCCACCTGATTTTTTCATAAACTTCTAAATTATACCATTCTGTATGTTTAACCCATTCCCGACCTATGATGTTATAGAGACGTCATGGAAGTCGGTGACTTCCTGACCCATGACGTCTCTATAACGTTATGGCTTGTTTGTGGTCCTGCAGCTCCGGTGACCAGCTCAGTGAGGAGTCGCTGGAGCTGCAGGATCGCAAGGACCTATATTTTAGCCCAGGGGGGTGGCTTATTACCCCCGTGGCTAAAGTCGCTCTAAATGGCAGTTGACAGTGAAATTGCCAATCAGAGCGAGTCAGAGCCATTCACCCCTCTAGATCTAATTGGAGCTCTCCAATCAGATCTGGAGCGGCGGGTCGGCGGGTGCCCTTCCCCTCCTAGATGCATAGTGAGCACTTTGAAACCCCAGTTGCTTCACAAATTAATCCGTAAAAATGAAAAAAGAAAATTTTTGTGGGAAAAAAAGTACTTTTTCATATTTACAGATCAATTTGTGAAGCACTTTGGGGTTCAAAGTGCTCACTATGCATCTAGATAAGTTCCTTGGGGGGGCCAGTTTCCAAAATGGAGTCACTTGTGGGGGAGCCAATGTTTAGGCACACAGGGGCTCTTCAAACTCGACATGGTGTCCGTTAACAATTTGAATGGAAAATTAGCTCAAATTGTTAGCGGACACCATGTCGACCCCTGTGTGCCTAAACATTGGAGCTCCCCCACAAGTGACCCATTTTGGAAACTAGACCCCCCCAGTGAACTTATCTAGATGGGTGGTGAGCACTTTGAACCCCCAGATGTTTTACAAATTGATTCGTAAAAATGAAAAGTACTTTTATTTTCACAAAGATTTTCTTTTAGCCTAAATGTTTTCATTTTCCCATGGGCAACAGGATAAAATGCATCCTAACATTTGTTAGGAAATTTCTCCTGAGTACATTGATACCTCATATGTGGTCATAAACCACTTTTGGGGCATGGCATGGCTCAGAAGTGAAGGAGCGCCATTTCACTTTTTGAATGGAAAATTAGCTCCAAAAGTCAAATTGCGCTCCTTCCCTTCTGAGCCCTGCCTGTGCGCCCAAACAGTGGTGTAAGACAACATATGAAGTATCGGCGTACTCAAGAGAAATTGCCAACATATTTTAAGATCCATTTTATCCTGTTGCCCATGTGAAAATGAAACAATTGAGGCTAAAAGAACATTTTTGTTAAAATTTAAATGTCCATTTTTTTTCCCTCCACGTTACTTTAGTTCCTGTGAAGCACCTGAAGGGTTAATAATCTTCTTGAATGTAGTTTTGAATAGCTTGAGGGGTGCAGTTTTTGGAATGGTGTCACTTTTGGGTGTTTTCTGTCATGTACCCCTCAAAGGGACTTCAAATGTGATGTGGTCACTAAAAAAATGGTTTTGTAAATTTTGCTGGAAAAATGAAAAATTGCTGATGAACTTTGAACCCTTATAACTTCCCACCCCAAAAAAATGTTTGTTCCAAAATTGTGCTGATGTAAAGTAGACATATGGGAAATGTTATTTGTTAACTATTTTGTGTCACATAACTCTCCGATTTAGCAGAATAAAAATTCAAAATTAGAAATTGTGAAATGTTCTAATTTTTTGCCAATTGTTTTATTTTTTCACTAGTAAGCGCAAAAATTATTGACCTAAATTTAATCCTAACATGAAGCCCAATATGTCACGAAAAAACTGTCTCAGAATCGCTAGGATCCATTGAAGCGTTCCAGAGATATCTTAATATATAAAGCTGAATGTGTGTATGTGTGTGTGTGTGTATGTGTGTGTGTATATCCGGGATTGGCATCTACACCGTCGCAACTACAACCACAAAATTTTGCACAGTCACACATCTGGACCCCGAGAGCGTCATAGGCTATGTTATGAGGCGAAATTTTAACCCTGCGCGTTCCAGTTCACCAAACAATTTTGCCCCTATCTACATAATGGGGAAAAAGTGAATGGAAAAGAAAATCGACAGCTGTCAGCTATAGCCACAAAATTTTGCACAGTCACACGTCTGGACCCCGGGAGCGTCATAGGCTATGTTGTGAGGCGAACTTTTAACCCCACGCATTCCAATTCACCAAACAATTTTGCCCTATCTACATAATGGGGAAAAAGTGACAGTTACCAGTTGACAGTTGTGAATGAGAGGGGCTTAATGATAGCGCCAAAGACTAACAGCACATACCAGCATATAGTCGCTAAGGTGAGGCCCCACATGAGATATTCACCATGCACAGGGACATGTATACACACCACACGCACACAAAGAGTAACAGCAAGTGTATAGTCGCTAAGGTGCAGCCCCAACATTGGATACTCACCACGCAACCGAACATAAACATCTGATTAAAAACAGCCAATGTGCAACACATGTGCCATATAGGGAAGCAAGGCAGATGTCAGTCACATGAGCTGTCTTTTATGTGTATGTGTGAGGTAATATATACTGCCCGGCCAGGGGGAGGGTTTACTATTGGCTGGAGATTTATTAGGCTGCCTATAGCAATCAATCACAGCTCAGCTTCTATTTTCCTACAGGTCATTAATATGACATATTCAAATTCTATTTTGTTATAGCTAACATCAGTTATTTATTAACCCGGGCGTAGCTGGGTACTACAGCTAGCTACCTCATAAAGGGACACTGGTCAGAATTGACAAAAAAGCCAAGGTCTTTAGCGTCAAAATAGGCTGGGTCCTGAATGGGTTAAAGGCATGATTAAGCGCTGAATCTCTTCCCCTGAGACTTGCGAAGTTATAAAATGGCGCCATTTTGCGAAAAATCTGGAAGTTGTCTTGTCTTTGTCTCCCTCTGCCTCAATCTTCTCTAGGGTTAGCCCACCTTGTAACTCACTGATTAATTCACTCATAGTTCGCATTGTCCTGTCCAACCAGTGACATAGTATTAGCCTTCAGTGCAATCATGTGGATCAATTTCATTTGGTCTCTTCTGATTTTTAGCTCTCCCAGCGAATGGGAGATCCACAGCTTGTGATCAGGTCCCAGTCTGCAGTGACATAATTGCTGTGTCCACTCTTGCACCTTACCCCAGGCCCGTTTCACCTCTCTACACTCCCATATCCCATTAAATATATCCGATTTTCCCTCCCCACATTTCGGGTATGCCTGAATTCTGCTGCTTTGGCCATATTCTTTTTAAATATGACACATCTATGGGGATTACGTAATGTATGCTGCTCTCGATACTTCATGTAGCCTAGTTAAATCATAATTAGGTTGGGTTCAAATGAGAATATGTCGCTGTCCGTGTATGGACTGCAATACCCAGGGACAATATGAGACACTATTAACTTGTAAGACGACACAAGGTATTCCCTAATATGCATGTAACGAATAATAAAAGTGTGCAAGTATAGATTAGAAGGGCTCATTTACACTGGTTGATGTGGGAATCTGTCAGTAGGATCAACCCTCCTGGGCCATCTATATGGGCATGTAGGTCATAGGAAGTTGAAAAAATGATATCTTGATATCCATGATCTGTTTCATTCCAGAGTAATCCAAATTTTTTAAATATATTTATATTATCTTCTGAATTATCAAAAATATCAGTGGGGATCTGTGATCCTTCTGTCCTCACTCACTTAGATCATTATACTAGTGGGTGAACCTCTTCCATATACAAGTTTTTTACACTACCAGCAAAACCAATGAGCTTTGAGATATCACATGCCCACACACACTCACTCACAAACACACAGACACACATACACGCATAAACACACAAACACACACACAAACACACACACACAAACATACACACACATTCACACACACAAACACACACAAATACATACACACACACACATACACACACAAACTCACAAACACAAACACAGAAACACACACACACACACATTCACACACAAACACATACACACACAAACACACACAAACACAAACATACACACACACATTCACACACAAACACATACACACAAACACACACATACACACAATCACACACAAACACACCCATACACACACACACACAAACACACATAAACATACACACACATTCACACACACACACACACACAAATACACACATACACACAAGCACACACGCACACACACAAACACACACAAACATACACACACATACACACAAATACACACAAACACATACACACAAAACACACACAATACACACACAAACACACACAAACACACAATACACACAAACACACACACAAACACACATACACACACATTAACACATACACACACACACACACACACACACACTTGTTTTTTTTTCCTGACTGAAATGGAAAACTGCTGTGTTTTTGAAAGAAGCAGCATGTCAATTCTTTCAGCGTTATTGCAGCACTTTTCACCCATTAAAAACAATAAGGTAGTACAAAAACACAGCAAAAAAAAAATACAGCAAGGAAGGCAGCAACACCTGCTTTTTGAAGGCAGCTTTTTCACTGTCAAGAGAGCAGGCATTGCTGCATAAAAAGAGCAGTAACAAAGCGACGTGTGAACATACCCTTATACTTTTCATTTTTGGATACAATCAGTTTTGACCACTTTGGATTCAGTTAATAGTTTACACACTTATAAATGTGAACAAATGCTAGATTGCTTTTCTTTGTGTTGAATTTGTAACCATTTCATTTGATAGGAAGAACTAAAAATAAGCAATCTTCTGTTCTCAATTCTCATCGAAGAAGAGATCAATATCAGAGCTGCCCAACTGAACCAAATCATGGACAAGAAACGAAAACAGAAGGTGGGATTTGTTATCGTGAAGGAGAACTGTAGTAGTAGTGACTGGTGACCTAATAAGTTTCAATATGAGTGAGTGAAAGGATACACAACCTAGAAATCCCTCAGAGAACAATGGGTTATTACATCTTTTGCCAATTAGTTAGACTTGCAACTGATGAAAGAAGCCCTGCCCTCGAAATATATTTATCAATTTTTGTCCTATTGGGAGACTTCTCATGTAACCAGTTGTCTTACAGGCCAGACAAAGAATAGTGAGAAGAAGGTGGGAGCATGGCGGAACTCTTAAACATACACAGATGATATAGATTGTGTATATGCAATACCTGCTAGGCAGGGGCGTATCTAGGGGGGTGCAGCCGGACCTTTTGCTCCGGGTGCCAGTCAGTAGGGGGCGCTGGTGCGGTGCCATCATCAGGTGACCAGCCGCGGCTGCACTGCAGCGCCGCCGCCGGAACTAATCTCCTCGCCGCATATTGTGTGTGCACGGCCACGGGCGGGCGCGGAGCTGTGCGTGGGTGCACACAATCAACCCCTGCTGCTGGTCTGCCCCCTGCCAGCAGTTACCACCCTCCCTCTCCCTGGTCACATCGCGCTGCAGCTGACGTCACCCGTGCGCCGCACAGTGGGACGGAGAGGTGAAGGAGAGGAGCCGAGGGCAGGAGCTGCTGACTGCTGTGGCCTGCCTCCTCCTGAGTCCCGACTCCTGCCTCTGACTGAGTCGTCCGGGTCCGGTCCGTCCTAGGCTAGCTGCGCCTACAACTGTACTCCAATCCTAATGAGGTAAAAAAAAGTAACCCTAAACAGCCGGGGGGGGGAATTGGGGTGGGGGTGCCTGTCCTGGGCTGGCCAGCTAGGAGTTATGAGGTGTATATATATCATCTACATCAGGGCAGGTGCAGGCACACGCACATACTATGAGGTATAATATACCTCATAGTGTGTGTGCCTGTGGATGTATACATATATACACCCCATAGTGTGCCTGCCTGAGGTATACATATATATATACCTCAGGTGTATATATATATGTATACATCAGGCAGGCACACACTATGAGGTATAATAATTCCCCCCAACCCCCCCGGTCCTCAACCAAGGCTGCAGGGCAGCAAAAGCCCCCCCCCCCTACTCTGGGGGGGGGGGGGGGGGCGCCGAAATAGAGCTGTGCCCCGGGCGCCATGAAACATAGTTACACCTCTGCTGCTAGGTCCAGGGGTACTCGGTAACGGACACAGTCGTTGCGTGGGAACTCACCGTGGCAGTGAACCGGCTCCGTGACCCTGGGCATGCATTGAAAGGGGATATTTACAAGGGGAAAGTTTGTGACTCCACCTGTGGCACTCGGCTAGGGATGGCCAATGCTGCAGGGTATGACCACTGGGGCAGATTTGGTTTGCAGCTGGGATGGTATGGTCCCCACAGGTGGAGCTGGGCCCCAGGGATGGTATAGAATGAGTCTATGATGGTGGTAGTGATTGTTGGGGTGCAGGACCAATGGCGCAGGCAATAATTGGGGGACACAGAAGGGCACAGTTTCCGTTACCTTCACTTGTTGATTATTCAAGTTCAACCAGCTGGGTGCTGTTCTCCTCCAATGCGCAGCCAGGTTATTTCCCAGATGATTGGGACCACTCTGCCAAGACACACTTCATAGCCTTTCCTGGTTCTCTTCCCTGCGATGGATACTCGCCCTCCTCCCCAGCCCCTTCATGGACAGGGCCCTGGGATGGCTGTGTGCCTTTTCGGGCGACTGCATCGGCACGTCCCCTGACCCTAGTTTCCGCCACCATCCCGGCAATTATCCACGGATGGTGGCCACTGCTCATGCAGAACCAATGGCCTCCGGTTTTACTGGCTGAGGCGTTGCAACACTTCAACCAGATCAGGGCCGGTCCCCTTGTGGAACCTGTCCCTCTGCGCAACTCAGGTCAGGCCAGATTTGAGGCACATGGGCGGATCCCCCACTCCCGTGTCCACTAGGAAACTCTTTGTCCTGCATCCTCCGCTCTGGACGCTCTTCTCTGACGTTCTCCTCTCTCTCCTCTCCTAACCTACTTGCTAACCCCTCCTCCAGCCAGGAGATGGGACCCTCCCGCAAAAGAGTCCGCTCGAACCCCCCAGCCTGGATTTGTTATGGTGTTGTGTGCAATTGTCCTGTCTTGCGTTTGTGACCCCTCACACCCCGGAACAGTGACACCACACCTGTGGAGTAGGTGCAGCATCACTGTGGCGACCAGTCCGCAGGGGCACCACATATATAGGGAGGTAGAGGTATGCGTCATTGAGATTACTAGGCTCAGTGATATAAACCCAAAAGTTTTTTTCTAGTATACTAGGTACTGCGAGGGTTAAACAGTTTTAATCTGAGGGTCAGGTTTTTTGAACAGCTAAACAGATGGGTGGGACAGCTGTTTACCATATCTTCTCCTTAGTGTGGTCCAGCAGGCAAAATGAAGGCCTCTGGAATCACTCAGTTCTCTGTGTTTGGAGGTGGCAGGCCTTGTAAGTGTGGCTGTGATTGAGCAGAGTTGAACCCTAATTCTCAGCTGTGTAAACGCAGTTATACAGACTGGTTTGAATGTTGTTTCGTTTTCGTTATGTTGGAAAGGCGGTTCATTTTTACTTTACTCTATGCCAGTTTAAGAAGTTTTTAATAAACCTGCTGAAGATTTAAATAAAAATCATTTATGTATCTACCTCATGACGCAGCTGAGTGTGTCGATCTACTACAGTTTGTGCTGGATTGCAGGCAGCATTACTGGAAACGTGTGAATGTTACAAAAGGTGCTGCATGTCAGAAAAGATGGAGGACCTAATTAAACATCTGGTGCAGACTCAGTTGCAGCAACAATAAGCAGCAGGAAATGAAAAAGCTATTGATGCAACAGATGCAGAAGCAAAGGAGCAGCAGGTGCTTAAGCAGCAGCAGGCGCTTGAGCTTCAGCAACAGCAGGAAACGAAAAAGCTATTGATGCAACAGATGCAGTAGCAACGGGAGCAACAGGTGCTTAAGCAGTAGCAACAGCAGTAGCAACAACAGCAGGAGGCCCTTGAGCATGATTTGGAGCTCCTAGAAGAGGCAAGCTGAGGCAGAATGACTTGCCCCATCCTAAAGTCCAGGTGATGACACCCTTCGAAATGGTCGCAGAGCAGGAGGAGCTGCCACATGAGCAGTGGGTGGATGTTCTGGTGCCATATTTAACTGGGGAGCCACAAAAGGCTTATTATACCTCACGGGATGCTAAAGAATATAGAAAACTAAAACCAGAAATGTTGGTGTGCCTGGGTGTAATGTGATTGTCAGGGCACAATGGGTCCATCACTGGGCATATCACGGTGAAAAACCCCTTTGCTCCCAGATTGCTGATTTGCTTCATCTCATCCAAATGTGGTTGCAGCCAGAGTCTTCCACCCCAGCACAAATAATGGAGTTAGTGTTCATGAAGCAGTTCACACACTCCCTTCCAAGGCCGATGTAGATGTGGGTTGCACAGTGAGGTCCCTGAACTGCTAATGACCTGATCAGGCTGATGTAAAGTAACCAGGTGTTAGTGAGTTCCTTGGAGAAGCAACAGGACTTACCATCTCCATACTCGGGTGTCCAACAGGGGGCTGACATCCAAAGGAAGGGGGCTAGAATCATATGTTTTGGGGGGCCAGGGTCCCAAGGGGCAGCTGTGTAATTGCCAAAGAATTCAGCTGAGGACATTAATTCGTCCATTGTCTCATAACCACCCAGCTAATGGACTGCAACATGGGTCAGTGCTTTTCATACCATGCATTTCTTGCCTGCAGAATAGACTGTCAACCCTGCGAGGGGCTGCAGGCATGTCCCGTGATGAAGAATGGTATGTCAGTGACTGGTTTGCTCGAATCATGCAGTTTGGTGACCCTTGTAAGGGCCATGCTCTTTCTCCGACTGATTCACAGAAAGAAGATCAGTGTTCGTTGCACCCATTGGGACACTAAAGACTATCTGCTGGCCAAAGTGGTCATTGAGACAAACCAGGGCACATGAGGTTGGCAAGGTCAAGGACTTGTTACAGTACATGTGATAATGATAGTGGGGGACATTGCCTTGTTCTAGACTTGTGGGGGAAAGTGGGAGGGCCCGGTGGCTCAGATAAGAACTGGTTCACCCCTAGAGAAGTCCCATCACAGCTGAAGTCTTATGGGTTTCCCTTGTGTGTACTAATTGGTGATGAGGAGGCAATGTCTCCTGAGGCTAACATCCCTGAGCTAGGGGTAACCAGGGGGAATTGTGGGATCGCCCAACTCATGCACTTAGCTCTAAAATGGGCATTTGATAATGTGACTTTCTTAAACAGAGTCGCTTAGGATTTGGGAGCTGACACAATGTACCCTTTTCTTACAGTCAATAAGGACTTTTTATACCAGGTTGCCAAGCTATTAGAAGTAATAGAGCAATTGGTACCAAGACCCTATAGGCGTATGGTGGTGGACTTGGCCCAGTCACATGTCTTGGGTGGTCATCTGGCTGTACCGATCATATGGCATTTCTATTTGCCTGGGAGACACTGAGAGATATTATTAACTATTGCAGTTCCTGTCCCACCTGCCAGCTAACCATCCAACCCTCATTTTCATAGTTCCCTTGTGCTATTGCCATCATAGAGGTGCCGATTGAGCACATTGCCATGGACCTATTGGGACCGCTGGTCAAGTCGGCTCAGGGACTTCAATATATTTTGGTAGTTCTCGACTATATGATACCCTTAAGAAACTCCTCCGACAGGAATATAGCCCAAGAGTTGGTCTACAACTTTCCTGGATAGGACTACCAAAGGAGATTCTGATTGACCAAGGAACCTCCTTTATGTCCAAAGTGATATAAGAGTTGTGTAAAGCCCTACAGATTACACAACTCAGGACGTCTGTGTACCATTCAACGACAGACAGCCTGTTGGAGACATTTAATAAGACCTTTAAGGCCATTCTCAAGAAAGTCATAGAAAAAGAGGCTGAGACTTGGACTGGCTGCTCCTGTATTTACTGTTTTCCATTAGGGAGGTTCCACAAGCCTCTACCGGTTTTTCTCCATTTGAACTCCTGTATGGCCAACAGCCTCGTGGATTCTTAGATATAGCAAAGGAGACCTGGGAAGCTGAGATTACACCCCACAGGAGTGTCTTCGATCTTGCGGTTGGTGCAGATGCAGGAGAGCCAAGATCTCAGTCTGGCCTTGTACTGCACCCGCAGCCAGTTTCCTTATGTCCATCACCTATACTGACCGGACATCAAAAGCACCCACATCACATAATTGCAACACCACCTCCTCACGTGCTTGAGCTCGCGGAATTGCTCCACACGTGCCGTCGACACCAACTTTATCAGTGATGACTCTACCTAGAGTGACCTCACTCCACCACGTCCCATGTAACCTAAATGCAGATTATAAAATGCACTCCAGGATTATAAAATTATAAGATTTTAACATGTAAAAAAATTTTTTCTATTTTCTTTCTCTAAATTTGGGGTGCGTTTTATTATATGGTGCATATTATAATCTGCAAAATATGATAATTAAAAAAATGACAAGGTCAGTGACAGCTGCGCGTAGGATTGCTAGAGGCATATCAGAACTCCCGCTTGACTGCAAAAGACCTTCAGGAAGATTTAGCAGACTTTAAAGTTCTGATACATTTTTCTACTTTTGCACAAATATGGCCTTCATGTAAGAGTCCTCAGAAGAAAACATCTCCTGCATCCTTATGATGAAATTCTGTGTCAGAAGTATGCAAAAGAACACCTAAACAAGCCTGATGCATTTTGTAAACAAATCCTGTAGACCAATGAGGTTAAAATAGAAATTTTGGGCAAAATTATCAAAAGTATTGATAGAGAAAAATGATCACAGACTTTCAGGAAAAGAACATCTCACCAACCATTATGCAAGGGGGTGAATCAATCATGCTTTGGAGTTGTTTTGCAGCCAGTGGAAAGGGGACATTTCACAAGTTGAGGAATAGATTAATTGACATTTCAACAAATTCTTGATGCAAACATAGCACTATCTGTAAAAAAGCTGAAGTTAAAAAGAGGATGGCTTCTCCAAATGGATGATGATCTTAAACACACGTCAAAATCCATAATAGACTACCCCAAGAGGCACAAGCTGAAGATTTTACAATTCCCTCACAGTCCCCTTATCTGAACATCATTGCAATCCTAAACACACATCACAATCCACAATAAACTACCTCAAGAGGCACAAGCTGAAGATTTTAGACTTCCCTCACAGTCCCCTGACCTGAACATCATTGCAAATCTGTGGCTAGACCTCAAAAGAGCAGTGTATGCAGGATGACCCAGGAATCTCACAGAACTGAAAGGCACAAAAGAATGGATGAAAATCTCTCAAACAAAAATTGGATGACTATACTGAGTCATGTATATGAAATGACAGTATACCACGTGCAGTGCAGTTTGGTGGTACCAGAAGACCTAAGTGCCACCCACAAGTCCTAAGTGATAGACAACTGACGTCACTTGTAGGTGGCACTTGTCATCCTGCACTACCCGGTCTCCGGTATCGGTGATCATTACACACATTGCACAGGGGGACAGATGAGTAGCACACTGCAGGCAGAGGGTAAGGAAAGTGGGGCTGACACAGAGAACTGCTGGGAGGGGGAAAGAAGTGTGGAAGCTGAGACACTGCACTGTGGGAAGGGGGTGAGGAGGGGCTGGGAACCCTTGAAAAGATTTCTATGTATAAAAATACTCAACTCTAACATGTGAATTAAACTCGAAATGGAAAACTGGTCCCCTCCATTGTTTGTTTAGAAAAGGAATGTGTTCAGGGGTCATTTAAGGCCCTGTCACACAGAACGATATTACTAACGAGATCGCTGTTGCGTCACAAAATTTGTGATGCAACAGCGATCCTGTTAGCGATCTCGTTCTGTGTGACACGCACCAACGATCTGGACCCTGCTGTGAGATCCGTTGATAGTTACACACTGCTCTGGGTCATTTCTATGTCGTTGTGCTCCCTCTGGGAGCGCTACATTGTTGTGTTTGACAGGTATAATGACCAACTATCTCAATGCTACGCTATGGAGTGACAATTCCCAACGACCTTGGTATAATTCTGGTTCGCTAGTGCGTCGTTTTTCACATCGCTGGTGAGATACCTGTTTGACATCTTACCAGCGATGTGAAAAACGACGCACCAGCGATTCTGCACATCGTTATCGGGATCGCTGGTGCGTCGTTATGTGTGACTGGGCCTTTACAGTGCCTTGTGAAAGTATTCGGCCCCCTTGAATTTTTCAACCTTTTGCCACATTTCAGGCTTCAAACCTAAAGATATAAATTCTAATATTTTTGTGAAGAATCAACAAGTGGGACACAATCGTGAAGTGAAAATTTATTGGATATTTTAAACTGTTTGGAGAATTAAAAACCTGAAAAGTGGGGCGTGCAATATTATTCGGCCCCCTTCAGTTAATACTTTGTAGCGCCACCTTTTGCTGCGATTACAGCTGCAGTCTCTTGGGGTATGTCTCTATCAGTTTTGGTCCAAAGGGTTAACAGAAAGTGCTGGGTTTCATAGATCCACCGCGCTGACCTCCAGTGAAGACAAACAGAGTGATGTATAAAACTCTGTTTAATGGGTAATTTGCCTACCGGTTTCGTGATTTCAGTTATCACTTCATCAGGGCATCAAGAGCAGCAGTATTAACAAGATATATATACACACAACAACATTAGTATGACTCCACCCTTCAATTGTGGAGGGTGGAGTCATGGAGTCATATAATGTTGTTGTGTGTATGTTTGTCTTCACTGGAGGTCAGCGCGGTGGATCTATGAAACCCAGCACTTTCTGTTAACCCTTTGGATCCTTACTTTTGCTCGGCACCTGCTGCGACCATAAGAGAGCGCGGAGTTAGTTGGTTGTGACTTGCACAACCAAATCAGGTGAGTCCTTCCACTAAAGGGGGGCACTGAGGATAATTGTACAAAAGGAAATTACTCTATGTGCGCTCCATTTCCCTTTTTATTCTATCAGTTTTGCACATCGAGAGACTGAAATTCTTGCCCATTCTTCCTTGCAAAACAGCTGGAGCTCAGTGAGGTTGGATGGAGAGCGTTTGTGAACAGCAGTTTTCAGCTCTTTCCACAGATTCTCGATTGGATTCAGGTCTGGACTTTGACTTCGCCATTCTTAATCAGTTTATTTTTATAAAATTTTACAGGAAGTAAAAAGGGAGGGGACATAAATATGGGGATATATATAAAAAACAAACAACAAAAAGAAACCATTATCGTGAAGTTACAGTTTACATCTTAAGGTTACAGTTAACAATTATAAAGAAAAAAAAATTTACATTAATCCTAAAATGTCACAATTACATTGCTATAAAACCATATCCTAAAGGTTTAGTTTGCATTCTATAAAAATCAAATTGTGGAGTAAGAATTATATCATTGCAAATCGTAATGTTACAATGTCAGCGGAACTAAAGAAGCTTTAAATTCGGCATGAAAGTGTGTGTCCAAGGTTCCCATCTAAGTTTATATTTGTTATATTTTTTCGTCCTCAAAGCATAATTATACTCATATACGTTATGAGTAGATATTCTATTTATTATCTCCGCGATAGTAGGTAGCTCCTGAAGCTTCCATTTTGAGGCTATTGACTTCGCCATTCTAACACCTGGATACATTTATTTTTTAACCATTCCATGGTAGAATTTGCTTTATGTTTGGGATCATTGTCTTGTTGGAAGATAAATCTCCCTGTCTCAGGTCTTTTGCAGACTTCAACAGGTTTTCTTCCAGAATGGTCCTGTATTTGGCTCCATCCATCTTCCCATCAATTTTAACCACTTTCCCTGTCACTGCTGAAGAAAAGCAGTCCCAAACCATGATGCTGTCACCACCATGTTTGACAGTGGGGATGGTGTTTTGAGGGTGATGAGCTGTGTTGCTTTTACACCAAACATATTGTTTTGCATTGTGGCCAAAAGGTTCGATTTTGGTTTCATCTGACCAGAGCACCTTATTCCACATGTTTGGTGTGTCTCACAGGTGGCTTGTGGCAAGCTTCAAACGAGACTTTTTATGGATATCCTTGAGAAATGGCTTTCTTCTTGCCACTCTTCCATAAAGGCCAGATTTGTGCAGTGTATGACTGATTGTTGTCCTATGGACAGACTCTCCCACCTCAGCTGTAGATGTCTGCAGTTCATCTAGAGTGATCATGGGCCTTTTGGCTGCATCTTTGATCAGTCTTCTCCTTGTTCGAGATGAAAGTTTAGAGGGATGGCCGGGTCTTGGTAGATTTTCAGTGATCTGATACTCCTTCCATTTCAATATGATCACTTGCACAGTGCTCCTTGAGATGTTTAAAACTTGGGAAATCTTTTTGTATCCAAATCTGGCTTTAAACTTCGCCACAACAGTATCTCAGACCTGCCTTGTGTTCTCCTTGGTCTTCATAATTGTCATGCTTCCAGGGGAAGGTGCCCTAGAGTGGAGTCACTGGGCCATGTTGCCAAACGCCCCTGGGTGAGCTGGTCCTAGTTTAACCACACCCTATACAGGGATTGTCGGGGGCAAGCCCAGGGGGTCTAAATACCACAGCTGCTAGTACCAGGGGGGCGGCTTGTAGGGTTAGCCTATACTACAGTATAGCCAAGGAGGATTTGTGGGATCAGAGCCCGAGGCTAGGAGAGCAGGAATGGGTCTACCGGCGCAGAACACAAGGAGGGCCTGACTAACAGCCAGAGAAGCAGAAGCTTACTAACTCAATAATCAGTCACCTCCCATCAGTGGAGGTGGCCTGATATACCGGAAGACGGACAGCTATTGGTCAAGGGGAGTGTCAGGTTGAGCCGTTCTGGCCCCTACATTCACAGAGGAGGAGCGCGACCACGCCTAGTACACTGCTAATTAGGTTCATGACTCCGACCATTGTAGTGTGCTGATGTGTAAGCCCGGTGGTCAGCAGACAGGAAGGGGACCCGGCGATGGCTCCGGGACACAGCACGCCTGGATGCTGGATGCCCGATCGGTAGAGGAGCCGAGGACGCAGAGCCAGGATAGGTGAGCTGGGGAGCGGTGCCAGAGCACCTAACCTGCAGGAAACAGCTGCAATCTCCTAAATATAAAACCTATTTCCCTAACCCCCTCTCCACCGCCCCCTCTCTCTGGAGTGCTCTGGAATGCCCACTCCACTTGTAATAAACTCCACTACATTCATGACCTCTTTACCTCTCGCAGACTCTCCTTCCTGGGCCTCACAGAAACATGGCTCACACCCTCCAACACGACCTCCCCTGCTGCGCTGTGTTATGGTGGACTTAACTCCTCCTACACACCTCGCACTGGCAACAAACACGGTGGAGGAGGGGGTCTTCTCCTCTCTAGCATCTGCATCTTCAACCCAATTCCTCCTCCACCCTCCCTTATCCTCTCATCTTTTAATGTCCGTATCTACTCTCCTTCCAACCTTCAAGTGGCCGTCATTTATCGACCACCAGATCCGACCACTACCTTCTTTGATCAATTCGCCATCTAGCTCCTATACTTTCTATCTGCTGACATTCCCAGCATTATAATGGGCGACTTCAACATCCCCATTGACACCCACCAGTCAACAGCCTCCAAACTTGCCTCATTTTTTGGCCTCTCTCAATGGTCCTCTACTGCCACCCACACAGACGGACATACACTAGACCTCATCTTTACCCGCCTCTGCTCCCTAACTAAACCCACAACCTCCACTCTCCTCCTCTCTGACCACCATCTACTTACCTTCTCATCCTTGTCCTCTCATCTGCCACCCATGTCCCCCAACTCGCACATCCTGGCAGAAACCTCACACATCTTGACACTCACACACTCTCCAACATCATTTTACCACTATCATCCATATCCTCACTCCACAACACAGATAATGCCACAGCTTTTTACAACTCTACACTCACATCAGCTATTGATGCAGTTGCCCCTCTCATTCATGGCAGAACATGACGAATCAACAGACAACCCTGGCACACAGATACCACTAAAAATCTGCAGCGTGCGGCTAGGGTTGCAGAGCGGTGCTGGAAGAAAACACACTCACAAGAAGACTACACAGCATTCAAACAAGCACTTCTCAAATTCAAGTCAGCACTCACCACCACTAAACAGAATTAATTCATTACCCTCATATCCTCTTTGTCCCACAACCCCAGGCAGTTATTCAACACATTTAACTCCCTCCTCCGCCCCCCACTGCCCTGTCCTACTTCTCGTATTCCTGCAGAAGACTTTGCAACATACTTCACCAACAAGATCGACCTGATCAGACAAGTCTTTGCTACCCAACCACCACAACCCCAATGTATACCGGATCACTCCTCTCCCCCACTAACCCTCCTCCCATGCATCACTGAAGGAGAACTTGCACACCTCCTCTCCAGATTGCACCTCACCACTTGTGCACTGGACCCTATCCCATCACACCTCCTCCCCAACCTCACCACAACATCTATCACAGCCCTAACCCACCTCTTCAACCTATCACTAACTTCTGGTATCTCTCCTTCTGCTTTCAAACATGCAACAATTACACCTATATTAAAGAAGCCATCCCTTGACCCCACTTCTACATCCAGCTACCGGCTCATATCTCTGCTCCCGTTCGTTTCCAAACTTCTCGAAAAGCATGTGTCCACTGCATGGGCGTACCCAGCGTGGGGCGGGGGGGGGATAGCTGCCCCCCTAGAAGGGAACCTGTCACCCCCTTTGGCCAGTGGAATATCTACGGGAACCTGGCGATGCATTTTCCCCGGGTGCAGCAGGCTGGCTGCCGGCTAGCCACATCCTCCGTCTTCTCTTTCACCCCCCGCAGTGTGAGCCGGCTTTTCTCTGCCTCCGCTATCAGCTGACAGCGGGGGCAGAGGGTCTGAAGCCGCCTACTCCTGCCATTGTACACGAAGCATTTATTGGATGCTTCGTATGTACAATGGAAACCCTGATTCCCGGCATTTCCGGGTCAGGGCCACGTCATCAGGTCACCTGATTACACTGATGACGTCACCCGGCAGAGGCGACAGAAGGATGGAGCGCAGCATTCCACACTGGAGCTGAGGACGACAGGGGGCATTAACGTAATTAGGGGAAGGGGAACAGGGTTGGGGGGTGTATGAGGAGCAGAATGGGGGGATATTGAGGAGAAAACTGGGGGGGAGAGGATAGGCGGTGTATGAGGAGCAGAGTGGGGGGAGTATGAGGAGAAAACTGGGGGGACAAGGTGGGGAGAGAGTATGAGGCACAAGCTGGGGGAGTATGAAGAGCAAACTGAGAGGACAGGGTGGGGGGGAGTGGTTGGTGGGAGTATGAGGAGCAAACGAGGGGCAGAGTGGGGGAAGTGGATGGGAGGTGTATGAGGAGCAAACTGGGGGACAGGGTGGGGGGAAATATGAGGAGCAAACTGGGGGAGAGGGTTGGGGGAGAATATGTGAACCAAACAGGGGCAGAGGATGGGGGGAGTATAAAAGGAGCAAACGAGGGTGAGAGGATGGGGGGAGTATAATAGGAGCAAACGAAGGGGAAAGGGTGGGGGAATGGTGTATGTGGAGTCAGCATGAAGAGAAAATGGGGGATTTGAGGACACAATAGGGAGCAAGGGGAGATGGGTATAGACACAGTATGTGGAGGACAGTATGGGAAGGAAGAGGGTAAATTTGAGGATCCAGTATAAGGAGTAAGGGAAAGATGGCTGCGGCACAGTATGAGGAGTGAGAGGGGATTATAAGGGTGTCGAGACAGTATGCGGAGTGAGGGGCATGGTTGCGACACAGTATGTGGAGTGAGGAGGTATAGGTGTGGACACAGTATAAGGAGTTAGGGGGGGTTATATGGGTGTGGATACAGTATAAAGAGTGAGGGAGGATGGCTGTGGCACAGCATGTTGAATGAGGGGATCAGTGTGGACACAGTATGAGGTGTGAGGGGGGATCGGTGTAGACAAAGTATGTGGAGTGAGGGGGATGGCTGCGGCACAGAATAGAGTGTGAGTAATGTGGGGTTGTATGGAGAGGGGGCAGCATGCAGGGACAGTATGTTGAGGATGGGGGAGTTTGATGAGATAGAACAGTATAAACAGTGGGCAGTATAGGGGAACATAGTGTTAGAGGACATTGTGACCAGGGCGCCCAATATGGAGGGAGAGGGCAGTGTGGAGGGTATGTGCCATGAGAGGGACAGTGTGTAAATCATATTCTGTTCAGGGAACAGTGAGGAGGAGCAATTATTTATTCTGGGGCACAGTGTAGGGCAGGTATTTTTACTTAGGAGAATTTTGACAATTCTGCTATTTTTAAGGGTATTGTACCGTTATGTCCTGCAGAAGACCGGAGAAGATGGGCGTCTGCAGAGATGAACTGCGGATGTGAAAAGTCATCAAAGTGCCTGGACAAGATGAAGGAAAGAAATAGACAACCCCGATCGGAAACAACGTCATCTATAAGGTACCTGGATGTAAATAATTATTTGTGATAATGATTACCGTATATACTCGTGTATAAGCCGACTTCTTCAGCCCAAAAATTGGGCTGAAAAGTCCCCCCTCGGCTTATACACGAGTCATATACTTTTGTGTGAGGTGGGGGCTGTGTCCGGGAGCAGGAGGAGGCTGGAGGAGGTGGGGGAAGGCTGTAATATGAGCGGCTCGTGACGTGGAGCCGCTCATAACTTATTCATGATATGCACTGCATCCCCCGCCCATCCGCGAGGGGAGCAGTGCATATCCCATTACAGGCTCCCCATAACAGTATGGCGCCCCCGCCACAGTAAAGCCTCCCCATGCTGCCGCTGCTCAGTGTACAATAAATAGTGTTATTAGCTCTCACCCTCTCTCAGGGCTCAGTGCATCCTCCCTCCTCCCTGCGTGTCATGTGACCGGCCGGTGACGTCATCACGGTGAGCCCCGTCACAGGACAAGCAGGAAGGAGGGAAGATGCACAGCCAGGACCGAGGGTGAGAGCTAATAACACTATTTATTGTACAGTGAGTAGCGGCAGCATGCGGAGGCCTTACTGTGAGGGGGGGGAGCCTGTATACCCCCTGTGCTGGGGGGAGCCTGTATACCCCCTGCGCTGGGGGGAGCCTGTTTACCCCCTGTGCTGGGGGGAGCCTGTATACCCCCTGCGTTGGGGGGAGCCTGTATACCCCTGCGCTGGGGGGAGCCTGTATATCCCCTGCGTTAGGAGCTGTATACACTGTGCTGGAATCCACCCTCGGCTTATACGCGAGTCAATAAGTTTTCCCAGTTTTTGGGGGCAGAAGTAGGGGGGTCGGCTTATACACAGGTCGGCTTATACACGAGTATATACGGTAATTCTCATGAGTACTGTGGTTCCTGTATGCTTATATTGATGGCTGGTAACAACAACTCCCAGTACCCTTACCACTGTTAAGGATGTAGTAGGAGTTGTAGGTTCATACAGTACAAATGTGTGACCTGAGATTACAATTGTTTTACCAATTATTGATGGTGGTTGTGATGATGAATTGTGTTAATGATGAGGGTTCTATTTATGTATTTCTGTACCTCTGGTGGGTCTGGTGATGTATTGATGTGGGTTTTGACATAGTGCTTCTGTATTGATAGGGGTTATATGGATGTATTTCTGTACTGAGGAGGGTTTTGATGCTGTGTTTCTGCACTGATGAGGGTTCTAGTGATGCATTTCTGTACTGAGAGTTTTGACATAGTGTTTGTGCACTAATGGAGGTTATATGGATGTATTTCTGTAACTCTGCTGGGTCTGGTGATGTAGTTTTATGGTGTTTGTGCTGTAGTTTTGTGCTCGCAAGACTCGGTCACAGGTGCGCTTGCATTGAGCACGCAGACCTGCGCCACTGCGCAGGCATGAGAGCAATGTGACATACACAGGAGCGGTGGCCTTTTTACAGGAGCGAGGCGGGCATTTCAACCAGTGGGGCGACAAGGACCAGATTGAGTAGATCCTCATAGACCATTTTCAGCTAATTTCCATACAGCTCAGGAGATATTAAAAGTTCATTTTTGAGGTACACAGGGGAACCGCTGAGCATATAGAGTGGTCACAGGAATCCCAAATACATCATGTATAAAGTGGTGGGTAGGGCTTAGAACGGCCAAAGGGAGTGACGTTCCCTTTAAAGGAAACCTGTCAGCTCTTTTTAAAATTCCCGCCTTCTGTGGTACTCTGACGTGCTGGCCGAAACGTCATATCTGACCCGGTGCATTGTGGGGTTTGATCATGTGTTCGTCCCGGTTCAATATGTGCACTGCACATGCACTGGAGCCCGGCCGAACACGTGATCAGCCACCACGATGCACCGGGCCGGATATGATTTTCCGAACAACCATGGCTTGCCCGCCCCCCCCCCCTGTTTTGATCCTGGGTACACCCATGGCACACTGTACTCTCATCCCACCTCTCATCCAACTCTCTCTTTGACGACCGTCAATCCGGCTTCCGCCCTCACCACTCCACTGAAACTGCCCTGACCAAAATTACTCACTTACTGGCCAAAGCTAACAGACAGTTCTCCGACCTCTTCGCCCCATCCCCTCTCTGTTGGGGTCCCTCAAGGCTCTGTCCTCGGGCCCCTCCTTTTTTCAATCTATACTTTTGGTCTGGGACAACTCATAAAGGCCCATGGCTTCCAGTATCACCTGTATGCTGATGACACCCAGATCTACCTCTCTGGCTCAGACGTCACCTCTCTGCTGTCCAGAATCCCGGAGTGTCTTTCAGCATATCCTCCTTCTTTTCCTTCCACTTCCTAAAACTCAATGTAGACAAAACCGAACTCATCCTCTTTCCTCCATCTCACACACCTTCCTTACCAGACGTATCTATCACAATAAATGACATCACACTTTGCCCCCTACCTGAAGTCCGCTGCCTCGGAGTAACCCTTGACTCTGCCCTGTCCTTCAAACTGCACATCCAAGCCCTTGCCAACTCCTGCCGCCTCCAACTCAAAAATATTTACAGAATCCGTCCCTTCCTCAACCCCCAATCTGCTAAACTACTAATGCATGCCCTCATCATCTCGTGCCTTGACTACTGCAACCTCCTTCTCTGTGGCCTCCCTGCTAACACTCTTGCACATCTTTAATCTGTCCTTAACTCTGCTGCCCGACTAATCCACCTCTCTCCTCGCTATTCCTCCACTTGTCCCCTCTGCAAAGCCCTCCACTAGCTCCCAATTCCCCAGCGTATCCAATTCAAACTACTAACATTGACTTACAAAGTCATCTACAATCTGTCCCCCCCATATATCTCTGAACTAATCTCCCAATATCATCCAACTCGTAATCTTCGATCCTCCCAAGACCTCCTTCTTTCCTCCACACTTGTACTTTCCTCATCTAACTGCCTGCAAGAATTTGCCCGAGCATCTCCCATTATCTGGAATTCTGCACCACCTTTCACGTCTGACTGTCCCCCACACTCGGAACCTTCAAGTGGAACCTGAAAACCCATCTCTGCAGAACAGCCTACAACCTGTATTGAGCACAGTGCCGCCTCAACACCACTGGACCTGGCGCTCCACCTCCATGGACCCGGCACTCCTCCACCATTGGGCCCGGCGCTCCACCACCACCAGAACAGACCCAACCTACTGTCTCTCTCCCCATTGCCCTGTAGAATGTAAGCCCGGAAGGGCAGGGTCCTCTCTCCCCTCTGTATCAGTCTGTCACTTTGTTCATTGTATTTTTAACTTGTTTGTATGTATTCCTTTCTCATGTACAGCACCATGGAATCAATGGTACTCTATAAATAAATAATAATAATGCTCTCTGCACTTGAAACAGAACCCTGAGACTATCACAGAGCAGGTGCATTTATACGGAGACTTGATTACACACAGGTGGATTGTATTTATCATTACCAGTCATTTAGGACAACATTGGATCAAGGCCACTTTACACACACCAACTTATCTGTCCAACTTCTGACCAACTTACTGGTTGCAGTGAAATCATGGACACATTGCTCCATTTTGTGGCTGTGTACAAATGGAACAATGTGTCCATGATTTCACTGCAACCAGTAAGTTGGTCAGAAGTTGGACAGATAAGTTGGTGTGAATAAAGTGGCACTTAAGGGCCCTTTACACGCCGCGACGGCAGGCTGGATACATCCCGCTACAGGCTACAAATGTAGCTTGTAGCGCCAATGTAGCCCGTCGTAGCGGCGTCTGAAGACGTGACGATACAGCCGGCAACAGATACATCTGTTTCCTAGCTCTGCTCGAAAACTGATGGCTACAACGCCGATGGTAGCGAGCTGTATCGGCGTGTAAAGAAGCAACGGAAGGGAACTCGGGACAGCCTGCGATGTAGCTGCAATGTAGCTAAGGCGTCACCTAGGCTCCGTGTTACCGCGCCCCATGTGCGATCATTGGTGGAAGATGGTGCGGTCCGATTGGTTGTCGGCGCTCAGGGCGGCATATTTAAGGAGCTGACGAGTCACACTACACAATTGCTCGAGCGTCAAATATTAATCAGTCCTCCTGCGATGCCTGGCCAATCATGGTATTATTGATTTGTCCTATCAGCGTACGGACGTCTCGTAATCCACGATTGGAGCACGCCTATGTGCTGTCCCTGCTGCACCAGGTACGCCCATAGTAGCTGGTTGTAGCGGTGTGTAAATGAGCTACAGATGGCTACTTGAGACACCCGGCGATGTAGCTAGCTATAGATGTAGCGTGGCGTAGCGCATCTTGTCGCGGCGTGTAAAGGTGGTGCGTTGACCGTTTGTAACCGTTTGAGCGTGCTCGTGCACGTGAAGTAGCGGGATGTATCCAGCCTGCCGTCGCGGCGTGTAAAGGTACCTTTAGAGATCCTCACTGAACTTCTGGAGTGAGTTTGCTGCACTGAAAGTAAAGGGGATGAATAATATTGCACGCCCCAGTTTTCAGTTTTTTATTTGTTAAAAAGTTTAAAATATCCAATAAATTTTGTTCCACTTCACGATTGTGTCCCACTTGTTGTTGATTCTTCACAAAAAAGTTAGAGTTTATATCTTTATGTTTGAAGCCTGAAATGTGTCAAAAGGTTGAAAAGTTCAAGGGGCCAAATACTTTCACAAGACACTGTACATCTACTGCAGACATATTATAGCATTGTTATGACTTTTAAGGGATTTACAAATAGTATATCTTTTATTGGGATCCCCCAATCCTCTTAGATTCCACAAAACTATATTAACCTGTCCCGCCATTGTTAGGTTCACTTATATGGCTCATCCAACAATAGTGCACCATTCTGTTCCAGAGATGGCCTAACCAAAATAAAACACTAAGAACTATATGGGCTCTTTCTATTGCAAACAAACTAGACAGCTACCCCGTGTCCAATGTGGATAACAACCATTTCTCAAAGAAGTCATTTTGAACGTGTAGTTCAGCTTTCTCCAGGACTACTACCAGTTGAATATTATTATGCTGAAGTCTTTTCTCTAGGTCATCAACTTTATTGAATAGCGCCAAAATATGAGTGGACGTTGTCTTACCTCCTTAAACTTTGATGGCAGCTTATCTTCTGTCTCCCACCCAGCCTTCCACTGCAGTAAGGTGTCCTCTCATTTTCTGCATGGCTTGCCTTATATAATAATATTTATATACCACTATTAATTCCATAGCACTTTACAGTATTGTCTTTGAAATGTTGGAGTAAACCTACGCAAACACGGGGAGAACATACAAACTCCTTGCAGATGTTGTCCTTGATGGGAATTGAACCCAGGACCTCAGTGCTGCAAAGCTGTTAGTGCTAACCACTGAGCCATCGTGCCGCCCATATAATAGATACATCCATCTTTAAGACACCCATATGTCCATTTAGCGTTGTTAAGGCAGAGTTGCACTGAGAGATTGCATTAAACACATCCTTTAGTGTCGGTTTATCATCTCTCTTCTCAGACACAGCACAAGTGGCTGCACCATCTGCCTCAGGGCACATAGTAATGGTGGCATCATATATTACATCATTTATTGTGGGCATAGATTCCTACTGCAGCACTTCATCAGCCCCACTCTGTGACACATAAGTACTAGGTAGTGAGTGATCAGATTGCAGGACATTTCCCTAAGTCCAGACGGTCTGGCATATTGTTCTAGGCGCGCTAGGGTTCTTACCCTGCTGTTTGTTTGCCTCCATCTGAACATAGGCCTCCACAGCGCCATCTTGTTTTCTGCTCCCTGCCTGAGCCATGGCTTGTTCAAGCCTTTTTGTTCTGGTGTGTCTTATTGGACACAGTCAGATGGGGCTTGACGCAAGTGCGGCCGTTAAGCAGCAGATGCGGTAAATCTGCCGGATCTGCCACAATCAGCGAAAAATGCTGATGTGAGAGGGGACTTACGAATGTTTCTGTTACAGAATCAGACATCAGACCTGGTTAAGACTTTCAAGACAGCAGTGGAGTCTTTCCGAGAGTCTTACGATGACCTGGTTGTAGAAGATAAGGTAAAAACTAGCTACTAAGCATTAACCATCAAGTGCCCAGTTATCTTTCACTATCATTGCATATGTTCTGGTTTTAGTTATTAGACCGTGGATTCAAGAAGGAATTTTCTGATGTTCCAGCTCACCACGTGGATCAGCTTTATAAACTGTATAGAAAAAGGCCGAGGTATTGATGGAAATATTCTCTTGGTTGATCTGTCACTAAGAATTTCTGGTACAAATCTGCTTTTTTCACTATAGGGTTCAGCGACTTAGGACTCAGACAGAAAGCGAGGCACCTTTTGGTGATCGTCCAGGATCAGCCAAATCGTATAATGATTCCGTCATCCTAATGAAAGCTATGGTTGAATTCGATGCTCCGGAGCATATGCCAGAAGGCCTGGATCTTCCAGTGTGGGAGCGTTTCTGTCTGGCAAGAAGGTCAAAAATGGAATATGAACAACAAGTACGGGCATAAAACAATAACAATCATAAGCAATTCAATGCATTTATAATAATGGATTGTCTATATTTTACATTATTATTACATTATATTCTCTATAGACTTGAAATATTGTGCACAATATTCATTTGCAGTGTTTTTTTTCCAGTAGATTGCGGATGGAATCCTCCTAAAAAAAAGACGCCATATGCACAGCTTAATTATGATATTGTTTTAATCATACCGACCTAAAGAAATTGTGTTATCACTTTTTTAAATCTGCATAAGACTATGTTCACATTTAACATGTGCTCTATACTTAGCAATATACAATGGGGTTTCAATCTAAATCAGCGAAAATTCAGGCAAAACCTTCTGCAACCATTCACTATAATGATGCAGATGGAGTCATTTTACACTCTGGTTTCTGTTTTGGAGGCATCCAACTTTTTAGACTGGAAGCATATTGTCCGAGTGACATGTGAGCTACTTGGACGAGTCTCGGATGTCTAACTCGGAATGGCCTATCCCCTGTCAGGACGGGAGTGTGGAGCTACTTAGAAACATAAGCAGCTGACACTCCCGTCCTGACAGGATGGGAGACCATTCCAAGTTAGTCATCAGAGACTCGTCTGAGTGATTCGCTCTGAGTCACTCGAACAATGTATTTCCAGGCCTAGGGATGTGCAAAATCATGATGGACACAGAACGTTTAGAAAAGAGACTATACTTAGTTCAAAATAACTCCATCTGCCTCATTATAGTGAGTAGTTCTGTCAGACGTTTTGGAGAAATTGCAAAAAAACAGGTGGGGTCCATTTTCATCTAGTGCCCCTTATTAAAAAAATGGGGCTCAAGCATCATTTTAGTGGGTTTAATAATAGGAGCCTAATTCTAGGGATGTGCTATTAATTAATCTGTGTGCTGTAGTTTCAATAGATTCAGTGAGGACACTACATGTTTTGTGTAGGCCAATCTTGGTAATCTGTGTAACCCTACCCCACCACTTATTGGCATCTTGGCAGTGTAGACAGGAAGCTGCCAGTCATGGGTGTAAGTAGGGTTATACACAGCCAAGAAGCCTTGGTTCTGACAAAACAGGGATTCTATCAAAACTACACCAATCACTCAAGTAAGTGATACATCTCTGGAATCAGGCTCTCTGTATTTACATTATGCTGCTATCAGATTCCAATACTAAAACCCTGCTGAAACATTCCCTTTAAGGAACAAACATTGAAAACAGCTAGTATCTATATAGATACACAATTATATTGCTTGTAAAGACTAACTTTAGTTGGACCTTTTCCATGCAAAACAGATAAGATCCTAAATACAGTCATATGCATGCCCCCTTATCTCTATTTTGCAGTATGAGTACTTTTTATGTAATTCTAACTATGTTGAACCTATACACTAAATGATGGTTTATTTAGAAATGATTGTGTCCCTTTAACATTTCTCCTCATGCAGGTAAAGCGCAAGGCCCTGGTCCTAGCAGAGATGCAGGAATTTCTCCATAAAAGAATTGAGGAAGATGAAAGAACACGGCAGGAAATGGAGGATATCATTCAAGAACTCAATATGTAACTAGCAGGTTTATTTCATACAATAATGACATCCAGTCTCTGTACAAGTTGACCCATGTATAGGGGTCCATCACCTATCCAAAATTAGGGTCTACTGAGCATTTGTGTCAGTCACAGAGGCAAGGGTACTCTGCAGCTGGGGCAGAGTTCAGTTCACAGTAGCCGTGCCCAGTAGCTGTGGTACTCACTGTACATGTAAAGGGGGTAATAGTAGGAATAAAGTTTGTTCGGGACACCAGTTGGAATAGTCAGGCTGATATAGCTGGCACTGCAGGAGGTCTTTGGGAGATAGGTGGTAGTAAGCAGCACAGATACTTAACCCTTCCCAACCAGGGCTGGCTTCCAGGGAGATGAAAGTAGTAATGAAAGGTGTAGTGGAGGAAGTAGACAGCAGGTCTACAAGTATACAGGTGTACAAGGTCTAGGGTTGTACATCCACCACCGGACAGGTGGTCTGGCCAGTCTGATGAGAACTGTGGTCTCTTCTGCTGGGTGAGTACAATAACCTTCCTGCTAACTTGTCTGAGCTTTAGGTTTCTTGGTGCTTGTTGCTCTCCAGTACTCCTTCTCGGTTGCTGTTAGTTACTTCCTGCCATGTTGGTAGTGTGGTTACTGTGGGTATCCATGCCTATAGCCGTTCTCTGATCCTATGTACTACTGAAGCCCCAAAGAACTCTACTAAGTTGCTGGTGAGTTTGAAAGTTACCAGCTTCCAGTTCTGCCTCTTAAGTCTAGATGACCTATACACTGGTAACCTGTCTGCAGCTGGTCTCTTCAGAGCGGTTCCTGCTGCATCCTCACTGGACTTCTCCTTCGTCTACTCTGTCCTACTACACCCTAACTAACCCCTCCCTGCAATCAGAGTCACAGCCCAACTCAGGCCTTCAGTGCTCAGCTTCCTGGTTAGAAATCAGGCAGTGTATGTGTTCGCTTCAGTCATCCAGCAGAGGGACCACAATCCCACCAGATATGGCATCACATTGAAGGTATAGCAATACCATTTTGTGGCGGCCAGACACAGCGATGCCACACATTCCTTTAGAAGTATATCATCTATCTCCCACTAACGGCTGTGTCATATACATCTGCAAACAAGAAGAAAAAGACAAGGAAATATCATCTTATACTCATGCATTGTTTTAAAATATTTTACTTCACTGTGTGTGTCCATGGGCAATAAATAAACTTGTTCAAGAAAAAAACATGGGAGGAGTCTTCATTAAAATCCTTTTTACTTTAGAAGGTCAAATCATTAAAATATGAAAGCATTCATAGCGGAGATGCAGTCTTACTCTCATCTCCGCTACATAGGTGCTTTCATAGTTTAATGATTTTATCTAATAAAGTAAGAGTAAGGCTTCATTCACACTATGCGTTTTTGATCTGTTTTTGGTCTGTTTTTTGCTCATCAGTTTTTGTAGCCAAAACCAGGAGTGGGTGATAAATATAAATACAGAAGTGGTGACGTGTTTCTATTATACTTTTCCTCTGATTGTTCCACTCCTGGTTTTGGCTACAAAAACTGATGAGCAAAAACAGACCAAAAATGCACAGTGTGAATGGAGCCTAAGGCTGGAATCACACTGTCCATGTGATTTACGACTAAGTCGGACGTGTCACGGATGAGTAACTTGGAATGGCTCTCCCCTCTCTGGACGGGAGCGTCAGCTGCTTGTGTTTCTAAGCAGCTCCACACTCCTGTCCTGACAGGGGGAGGCCATTCCGACTTAATCTTCCGTGACACATCCGACTTAGTCGTAAATCACACGGACAGTGTAATTCCAGCCTAAGACTGCATCTCCGCTATCATGGGTGCTTTCATATTTTAATGATTTGATCCAATAAAGTAAAAAGGATTTTAAGGAAGACTCCTCCCATGTTTCCTTCTTGTATGATGGCTGAGAGTTGCGGCATTGTGGACCTGAGTCTTGAAGATGTGAACAGCAGGAGGAAATAATTGCATGGTGAGGCAGAGAGAAGTCCTGGCCGCGCACACACCCAATGCCCCGCACACCCGGAGCACCTGGCCGGAGCGCACCAGTCCTCCACGCCCGCGGCCCCCCTGCGCATCTCCCGGCCAGGAGCCGCCATCCAAGCGGCAAGGCGCCTCAGCCCCATGCACCAGCGTCAGTCAGGGGGACACCGCCGGCACTGACAGGACGCCCATCCATCCATCAGACGAGGGGAGAGTCTGCAAGCAGGACTTCCCGACGCTGCTTCTAGCGCCCCAAACCCTGCCGTTCTCAAGGACACTGCACAGAGGGCTGATTGGACCTAGGTAAGAAGTACTGCAGGTTCCCCATCAGGGACAGGAAACCAACTGAGGAGGCGAGGGGACCGCCCCCTTTTTTATCTGCAGGTTTCCTGTCCCTGGGGGCGGATCCCTCTCTCTAGTGGGTGCTGTCGTGGCGAGAAGAAAAATGGTAATATATTTTTGTATGACTATTTTCTGGTGTGCTCCTAATATGCCGTGTCTTTTTCTTCTTCTTTACTATGTTTCATGACAATGTGATCACCCCGATTATTATATATACTTCTATTATTGGTGTGCAACCTTTCCATAATATTACAATATACAGCAGTATAGGCGTCATAAAGTGGGACACATTGTTAATGGGCTCCAAATGTAAAAAAAAAAACACATTTTTTACTGGATACCTTTGTATGGAATAGAATAATCTACTGTACTACAACTGAGGATGAATGGGGCCTTTGGATACATTGGCTGTATATGTCTATTGACATGTAATGTAGGGCCAAATCCAAGGGTTTACAGTGGCATTTTGTGCTGTATTTCATGATGTCATTTGCTAACGCATATATCTCTCACTTCTCTTGCTTTCAGATTACGAAATGAGAAAATGAAGTTTCAGCTGGATCTTACTGTCCAGTTCGTACTAAAACAAGGTCAGGTGGAAGTGGAGAACTCGGACCTAATTCCCAGTTATACAGATGCCATACTTCTTCATAGAACTGTGATAGAAGACCTAAACAGCAATATACGGGTATATAACACAGCGGATTCTAATTACATTATTGCTTTATTCATGACATTATGACATATTATGACAAGAGACAGTGAAGTTCCTGTAAAATATATAGAAATATTAAGCAAAGTAGACCAATGAAAATATTCAGCCTGATTTCAGTCGAAATGTTGTCCCCTATAATATATAGAAATCAGGAAATACACAGTAAGGATTTTTTTCACAACAGCGGTCATCTTCCTAATGATTGTCAATGTAAATGCCGGGCCACTGTTTACTAGACAAGAAGTCTAGTCCTGATTGATGGTTGTCACCTACTAGTTATTATGTCTTAAGCCTTCCTCACTTATAGTAGAAGAAAATCAGGCAGCTGGAAGGAATTTCAACGCCCGATCCCTTTTTTCAGCTTCCTTTTCTTCTCTCCCTATCGAGAACAGATGAACAATTGGCCTCATCAAGTGCTTATGTTGCGGTCGCGTGGGCCAGGGTACTCGGCAGGCAGTCTATCACAGTGGCGATTCCCCAGCACTGTGGCCTGACCGGACAAGTAAAAGGGGACTATTTACAGGGGGATAAAAGGTTATGGATGATCCGTGATGCCAGCTGAGGTATCTGGCCAGGGATGGTTATGGGGTCCCCAGGGGATAGATGGTGGAGTAGCTGGATGTAACATCCCCTCAGCAGGAGCGAGCCCCTGGGATAGTAAGGGCGTAGAGGTGATGATGAGGTTTGTAGTGACAGGTGCAGCAGACAGAGACAAGAAGGCAGAGGAATTCAGTCTTTATCTTTACTGATGGATGGTACAAGTTGAATCCAGCATACAGGTCCAGGGTCCAGTCTGTCCAGAAGCAACTGGAGTCCACTCCACTAAGTGGTGAAAATAAGTCTTCCATCTTTGCTCGCCTGGTTGGGGATTCAGAAGTTTATGAACTGATCTGTTCTCCCTGCTTGTCTTCTGTGTAACAGCTCCAACCAGCAGGCATTGCGATCCATTTTGCAAGCTGTTCTGGTAGGCACAGTTCTGAGCTCTTTGTAATGCTGTGCTGCTGGTTCTAAGGGTGACCAGCAGATTTGCCATCTTCCAGTCTCCAGATTATGCCTCCAGGGTTTGCAAATCCCTAGATAGCCAAGGACTCTGGTGTCCTGCTCAGCGTAATCCTGTTGTCAGCCTTCAGCAGCTCCAACCCCGGGAACTCTGGTCTCCTCATGCTTCTCTCTTCCCTTCCTCACACTCACTGCTCTTACCCCTCACCCCAGCCCCCAGCCAGATGAGTGAGTCACCCTAGAAACTAGGTGTTTGTGCTCCCCCTTCTGGTCAGGGATCAGGCTTGTGTATGGATGCATGGGTTACCTAGTGTAGGGAGCTCCAATTACCTCTGGACATGATACCACCACCAGTTATGGAGGCGATACCACTGTGGCGACCGGACCGCAGGGGCACCACACTTATATATCTAGCTGGCAGTAGAGATATTTTTTGTGACATCTGATTGACATGAGAACCATTTTTGTACACCTCTTTTTGTTTGCAAGGGATCCTGTAAAAGTATGAAACAAATCTCTTATAAACGTCTGCTGGACTAATATAATCGGAGTTCACAGCATAACCAGTTTTTGCAGTAATAACCAATTACTAATACATTCTATAGATGATATATGACATGTGACAATTTCAACTTTGATCTTTATGTCTACACTTTTTTGTTGTCCAGGGTTTAGGAGAACAGAAAATAGCAAGCATGGTGGAAAGCAAAGATTTCCGCAAAGGAATCTTCCAGCTTGATTGGGAACATAAAAAGATACGAATGGAGATGGAAGACCTGAAGAAGAAGTCCAGAGACATCACAATGCTTCGTGTCACAAAAGACATTCAGACAGTATGATGGTTTCTTAAAACTGATAGATTTATAATTCCCTAATAGAATTATGGCTATATACAATGCTAACACTAGACTAACTATGGAAGCCTCATCTGGGCTATACCCAGCAAGGTCCTGAAATCTAGTCACATACCAAGTGCTGTATACCTCAGATAGAAGACACCAGCTGATAACACTGTATAGCATACATCTCCCACTGAGAGCAATATTAAAATTGTATAACACAGTCGGCTTTTTGTGGTTACCCAGTCTATGGGAATGCAGTATACATTGGTTCTCCATAAATGTAAAATATATGTATCTGCACAATGGAGCCCAAATGCTCAATGCCAAAAAGGCATTTTGTTGTGAATCAGGACCTTTAAATATGTTTGGTGTATGCACCAGGAGTATTTTTGGTGCTTATGCTGAATATATTCACATAGCGAGATCTAATTACAAGACCTACATCTTTGAGTTAGGTTTGTCGTAGCCCTAAAGTCCTCTATACACAATAGAGTAAAATCATCCAAGACTGCCAATCCTGGTGGCTCAGGAAGTTCGAAGGCTAGCACTCAAATATGGCGATGGTCACGGTGCAATTGAAAGGGGCCAAGGGTCCCGTAGTCAATAGGCTATCGAGCATCAATGCACACGTACGATAGAAGTGTTTGCATCAAGTGAACAGTTTATTTACAATTTCAAGGTGAAGCGACAGGCTAACGTTTCGGCCAGGTAACTGGCCTTGTTCACAGAGTCGCCTTAGTTGCTGAGGCTTGAGAAATGGTTGTTCATGCTATAAGCATAGAGGGTAACCTTGTTTGAAGGTTTCCAAGTTGTATTTTGTATCTCAGCCTGCAGTAGTATCAGGTCACCTGTATGGAGGTATAGTAGAGCAGGGCTCTTTATATTGGTGGCGCAGTGTAGGCAGCTGACACATCTGTGCCCAAGCCACTAAGCTTGGCACAGATGTGTCAGCTGCCTACACTGCGCCACCAATATAAAGAGCCCTGCTCTACTATACCTCCATACAGGTGACCTGATACTACTGCAGGCTGAGATACAAAATACAACTTGGAAACCTTCAAACAAGGTTACCCTCTATGCTTATAGCATGAACAACCATTTCTCAAGCCTCAGCAACTAAGGCGACTCTGTGAACAAGGCCAGTTACCTGGCCGAAACGTTAGCCTGTCGCTTCACCTTGAAATTGTAAATAAACTGTTCACTTGATGCAAACACTTCTATCGTACGTGTGCATTGATGCTCGATAGCCTAAATCCTGGTGGCTCAGCCAGCATTGTAATGTATGTCTGGGAAAGAAGCATTAGACTGTCTGATGTTCAGTACTCAATCCTTAATGTGTGACTGTGACTTTCTCCAGACGTCCAAATCATACATTTATTTGGGGGAGTCAAGAGGTAAGTAGACAGCAATCTAAGGTGTATGGACATCTTTAGGATGCAATCACAATGTCTTCGCAATACACATTTGACATACCGTATTTTTCGGACTATAAGACGCACTTTTGTTCCCCCAAACTGTGGGGGAAAGAGGGGGGTGCGTCTTATAGCCCGAATGTATGGAGTGTGGGGGCAGGGGAGGTGGGGGCAGCTCTGGAGGGGTGCCGGGGGATGTGGAGCGGGCTGCAGACAGAGCGGGAGATCTCCTGCTCCCGCTCATTTAATATGCACTGCCGCTGTCCATCACTGTGGTGCTGAAACTGCACCACGGTGATGGACTGGGGGAGCAGCACATATTAAACTGTTTGCGCCCCCCCCTGTGATGGCACAAGTCCCCCCCCATGTTAAATATGGCCCCCATGCTGCTGCCTATAATAAAATAACAATCACATTACTCACCTTTTCCAGCGATGTCCTGGCTCCCTCCATGCAGCTGCACTCCTCCACTTCCTGGTTCTTCTCTCTGTGAAGCCGGTCATGTGATTGGCTCAGCAGTCTCATCATCTCTGTGTACCCGATCATATTACTGGCATTACAGAGAAGTGGAGGAGTGCAGCTGCATGGAGGGAGCCAGGACATCGCTGGAAAAGGTGAGTAATGTGATTGTTATTTTATTATAGGCAGCAGCATGGGGGGCCATATTTAGCATGGGGGGACTTGTGCCAGCCCTGGGGGGCATGTGTGCCAGCCCTGGGGGGCATGTGTCAGCCCTGGGGGGCATGTGTCAGCCCTGGGGCATGTGTGCCAGCCCTGGGGGGCATGTGTCAGCCCTGGGGGCATGTGTCAGCCCTGGGGCATGTGTGCCAGCCCTGGGGGGCATGTGTGCCAGCCCTGGGGGGCATGTGTGCCAGCCCTGGGGGGCATGTGTCAGCCCTGGGGGGCATGTGTCAGCCCTGGGGCATGTGTGCCAGCCCTGGGGGGCATGTGTCAGCCCTGGGGCATGTGTGCCAGCCCTGGGGGGCATGTGCCATCCCTGGGGGGCGTGTGCCAGCCCTTGGGGACATGTAATGGCTCTGGGGGACGTGTGCCAGCCCTGGGGGATGTGTGCCAGCCCTGGGGAATGTGTGCCAGCCCTGGGGAATGTGTGCCAGCCCTGGGGAATGTGTGCCAGCCCTGGGGAGCGTGTGCCAGCCCTTGGGGACGTGTGATGGCCCTGGACATGTGTGATGGCCCTGGGAATGTGAGCCAGCATCGGGAAGCATGTGGCAGCCCTGAGGGACGTGTGCCAGCCCTGGGGCATGTGTGCCAGCCCTGAGGGACGTGTACCAGCCCTGGGGGACGTGTGCCAGCCCTGGGAGGCATGTGGCAGCCCTGGGGGATGTGTGCCAGCCCTGGGGGATGTGTGCCAGCCCTGGGAGGCTTGTGCCAACCCTGGGGGGGGTGTACCATCACTTGGGGACGTGTGCCAGCTGTAACCAGAATAAGGGGGCCATATCTAGGATGTGGGGCTATATCCAAGGATGAGGGACCATGTACCAGGATGAGGGGGCTATGAGGGACATATACCCTATATGATTTGTAAGACGGACATTGACATTATAAGACACACCCCATTTAACATTAAAAATTAATTTTTCCTCTTTTCCTTCACCAAATTTGGGGGTGCGTCTTATAATCAGGTGCGTCTTATAAAGCGAAAAATACGGTATGTCCTTGGAAAACTCACACATAAATATCAAATATATCCATAGGGCTCAGTGCTTACCTGATGAAGGCTAACAAGGAGCTGCTGTCCACCCATAATACAGGTGGTTTTGCTTTATAGAATAACATAGAAGACTGCAATACCACAAAGTGACTTCTTTTTATAGTTCTTAAATAATCAACCCATTTAACCACTCGTATCCCAGTCTAATGTATATACTGAGTCTTGATCAGCTGCTGTACATTATCTGCTTTTAACTGTAAATTGTATCTGTGTAGTTCCTGAATGAAACACACTACGACAGTCGCATATCAAGTCAGATGCTGATCCTAGAGGAGACCATCAAAGTTCAAGAAAAGGTACATTTTAGAGATTACAAAGAAACATGGACAACATTTTACTAGAATCACTATATATGATGAGAATTGAAGGAGATTTAGTGATGGTCTGGACAGTGATTATATATGTGCTTAGTAAAAGGCCACTTCTTCATTCTGTTAGGAAATGTAGGGGAAGGCTGTCTATGCACGTCTATGTAGCGAACCCTTAAAATAAGTGGTAGAAGTGGTTGTCCATCCAGGAGGTGAGCTAATCTGCTCACTCACCTGGGTAAGATGTCTACATAACAAGCACCACACTCTATGGCCACCTTTTCTTAATATCCTGATTTTAGCCGCCACTGTACCGCTATCGTAATGGTGATATATTGTTGCATCCATCCTGATTGTACTAACTCAGCATCTCATAGAAAACGTTATATTCCCAGTCTCTAAGCTGAAATATGTCTGCTCACACCCTTCCAGATGGAGGTGCCCAGAAAAATATATATAAATACAATAAAGATTATTTCTGTCACACTCAAAAAAATGAAAAAGGAAGTCCAGTTGCAATTAATGTGAAGCAAAAAAAGGTTTATTCGGTTCTGTACTCAAAATAAATGGCTGTATATCCACAACGTTTCGGCGTCACATGCCTTGATCACGTTACAGCTTGGTTCATATGTCATAAAAACAAAGATACAGAACATCTATTAATACAGTATAATGACATATACTAATATTGCAGTTAGCATATCAAAAAAAACAATTATAGCCAAACACCTTATTGCGTAACCGTGTCAACTAATCTTACATAAAGGTGTTATAGTATTAATCCATTGTCTGAAGCTAGTAAATTACCCATGGTGAAGAAAATCATAATGTATATATACCTTTTAATCTGAGGTATCGCTAATGATAAAATCTTGTGCGGATTTTATAAGATGGATGCCAATACTACATCTTGTAGCTAGAAAAAATGTATTTCAATGATGAGCATATCTAGAATGCATGAGTCAAAATGACATAACAAAGAGGGTACATATGACACAGTATTACCTTTCCTGAGGCTCAGATACTTCTAGTATGAAAATGGCGGTCTATCAAAAAGATCTCTCTTTACAATGGTGCCATCAATCTTAAATGTATATACCTAATCCTAGTGATCAAAGGACATGGCTTTACATATGTATAGGAGCGGCAATATACAATCACAAAACAGGGACCAATGGTACATGTCATGTCATATTACCCACTTGTCATATAGGAATGCACTGTAAACGAACAGATCCTAGCCCCAGAGTAGTTTGGACCCACTGTGTAAAAAAGTACAATATAAAGCAAAGTGAACATGATCAAATGAAGGAAGATCCCGGAGAGGGAATGCTTTACCTGACCGAGTGTAATTTGCAATGCGAATGGACCGCTGCTATGGAGCCGCGTCCAGGCTGAACGCCGCTCTTTAATAACATGTGGCTAATGACGTCTCTCCCATTAGAATCATTGTGCGCATGCGCGCGACGTGATGCGTCGCTACGGAGAATCCCGAAGCTTTCCGAAGTGAGAGGAGGCGGGTAGGACTAGGAGATGACGTCAGTCCACCCGGACAGAGTCGGGAAAGGCACTAGAAGTAAACACTGTTGCCGTGTGGGCGAGTATATGAATGTAAATGCTGTGATTACACATGGGGAGTTACACATCAAACATAATCTTACGGTGAATGAATCCAGGGCCCTACAGAGTCTTTCTACTAACAAATCCATTATAGTGAAACCCAGACAAAGGGGGCTCTATTGTAGTTATGAATAGGACCCAATATATACAAGAAATTTATAGACAATTACAGGATACTGATACTTACTCTCCTATCCCCAGGAATCCAACGGCGGAAATAAGGAATAAATTGACAGACTTTATTCTATTATACCAAACCCACAATGTCATTGATGACAAACTGGCTAATTACCTATTACATAGGAATCCGGTTACTCCGGTTTTCTATGTCCTACCCAAAATTCACAAAGACTTACACAATCCACCAGGTAGGCCGATAGTCGCGTCTACGGAGTCTATTCTCTCGCCACTATCTAAAACTTTGGATAAAATCCTAACACCATTGGTTTTTGGGATAGAATCATTTATTAAGGATACATCAGACTTTCTCTCCAAGTTAAAGAATGTAACAGGCCTAACGGATGAAACCCTTCTGGTAACCATAGATGTCAATAGCTTATATGCCTCGATAGAACATCATGTTGGTATTGACTCCATTGACTCTTTCATAACATCTAGAACTACTTTCACGTTACTTGAAAAGAATTTTTGTAAAGATGTGTTACAGCTAATACTACATAATAATTTTTTTCTTTTTGAGGATACTTTCTTTTTACAGAAGAAGGGGACTGCTATGGGCTCACATGTAGCTCCGCCGTATGCAAACATCTATATGGCCGAGTTTGAACGTAAACACGTATATACCCACTCATTATTTACATCACATGTTTCTTTATGGCTACGTTTCATAGATGACATCTTTTTTATATAGCAAGGCACTAGGGATTTATTAAATCTATTTTTTAGTGACCTAAACAGCTACATAGTGGGCCTTAACTTTACCCTTAACTGTGACCCCTTTACTATAAATTTCCTAGACACGCAAGTGTCACGGACACCACAAGGTACTCTCATCTCAGACCTATATTGCAAACCAACGGATAGAAATAGTCTACTTATGTATACCAGTTGCCATCCCAGACACCTAAAGAGGGCGTTACCCAAGTCACAATTAACGAGAGTTGAGCGGATAGTTTCCAATCCTGAGGTGATGTCACGCTGGGAGCGGGAGAGGCACTCAGCGTAGGACCACGACGGTGGGGGGGGGAATAAGGAGTCCCTAAAGCTATGGGCACAAGAGGGAGAGGGTGACCCCTAGTCTTACTGGGGCTGACCCTGTCTGCCCTAACGTCCCTATACAGTTTCCTCAACTGTCGCCGACCACGAACCTCGTCCCTCTCTGATCCTAGCACTACCTTATCTAAGGATCAGATGGAGAGGTTCACTAGACCCCTCCACTAACAACTAAAGACAAACACAAGGAAAAAAACAGACAATGGGGAAAGAAAACACTTATCTTGCAGCAGAGCACAGCAACCTCCACAACCTCAGCTTCTGCTGGAGCAAGGATAATGAGTGCACAAGGAAATATCACCTGCACCGAGGGAGGGCAATGAAACTCCTTATAAAGGTGGGAAGAACCTGCTGGGTCCTAGAGACCCAGAATACTGGTGTAGAAACCAGACCGAGCACAAGACCTTCCCAGCCGTCTCCCCATGATAGGGAGATCTTATCATACCTTCTCTTTATCTACACAGAAGGTAAATGCCCTGAAAGACGGACCGTCCTCAAACCTTATGGCTGATTGGCCAAACGCTGGGACCGTCTGCGCGTGGCCTCTACCCTGTCATCCGTGCCACCCGTGACAGTACCCCCCCGTCCACGAGTGGCCCCCGGACACTCAGGACCAGGCTTATCCGGATGGGAACGGTGAAAAGCGCGGACCAGCCTAGCGGCGGAGACTTCCGACGCCGGCACCCACATCCGCTCCTCAGGACCGTATCCCCTCCAGTGCACCAAATACTGAAGAGAACGGCGCAACCTGCGAGAATCAACCACCTTCGAGATCTCAAATTCCAAATTCCCCGCCACGCAGATGGGCTCCGGGGGCAAAGGAGACGGGTTAGACGACGGCACATACGGTTTGAGGAGCGACCTATGAAATACATTGTGGATTTTAAGAGCGGGAGGTAACGCAAGACGAAACGCCACGGGATTGATAACGGCGGTTATCTGATAAGGGCCAATAAACCTGGCCCCAACTTCCAAGAGGGCACCTTCAACCTCACATTCTTGGTAGACAACCACACGTAGTCATTCACACACAGGTCCGGACCTGGCGCACGCTTCTTGTCAGCCATACGTTTGTACCTGTCGCCTAGGAGCTTCAAGCTACTCTGTACCCCCCGCCAAACCGAGGAGAGGGATGAGGTAAATCGGTCCTCCTCAGGAACTCCGGAAGGACTAGTACCACTAAAAGTACCAAACTGAGGATGAAACCATATGCACCGAAGAACGGTGACTTGCCAGTGGACTCCTGAAGACGATTATTAAGGGCAAATTCGGCCAAGGGCAGATAACTCGCCCAAGTCTCCTGATTGTCAGAGACAAAACACCTCAGATAAGTCTCCAAATTCTGATTCATACGTTCGGTTCTGCCCATTAGACTGAGGATGAAAAGCAGAAGAGAAGGACAAAGCAATTCCTAAACGTGCACAAAAAGCCTTCCAAAACTTGGAGACAAACTGAGTACCACGATCAGAAACCACCTCGGAGGGAACTCCATGAAGCTTCACAATCTCACTTACAAACACCTGTGCCAGTGTCCGAGCATTAGGAAGTGCGGGCAGTGCCACAAAGCGAACCATCTTACTGAATCTATCAACCACTACCAGCACTACCGTCTTGCCTGCCGACGCCGGGAGATCGGTGATAAAATCCATTGACACATGCGTCCATGGCCTCTCAGGAATAGACAATGGCAAGAGAGAACCAGCCGGACGGGTATGCGGAACCTTAGCCCGTGCACACACACTACAGGCAGATACGAATTCCGCTACGTCCTTCCTCAACCCCGGCCACCAAAAGCGGCGAGATAAAAGATCGAAGGTGGCCCTACTGCCGAGATGCCCTGCCAATACGGAGTCGTGATGCTCTGACAGCACCCTGAGACGCAAAGATGATGGCACAAAAAGTTTCCCAGAAGGACAGGAGGCAGGGGCGCCCCCCTGGACCTTCAACACCTCCCCCTCCAGATCAGGGCAAAGAGCAGAAACAACCACCCCCTCCTGTAAGATGGGAACGGGACTTTCATGAGCACTACCACCCGGGAAACTACGCGACAACGCATCAGCCTTCACGTTCTCAACCCCTGGACGGTAAGTGACGGTAAAATTAAATCTCGTGAAAAACAAGGACCACCGAGCCTGCCGGGGATTGAGACGCTTAGCGGACTCAAGGTAAGACAGGTTCTTGTGGTCGGTAATAACCGTGATGGGATGGACAGCCCCCTCCAGCCAGTGACGCCATTCCTCAAAAGCCAATTTAATAGCCAACAGCTCCCTATTACCAACATCATAATTCCTCTCGGCCGACGACAACTTCTTGGAGAAGAACGCGCAGGGCACCCATCTCCCAGGCGAAGGGCCTTGCGACAATACAGCCCCACCCCCACCTCGGACGCATCCACCTCCACCACGAAGGGCTGAGAAAGATCGGGCTGACGGAGAATAGGCGCGGAAACAAAACAACGCTTTAGGGAGGAGAAAGCCCGGCGAGCAGACTCCGACCACTCGGAAAAATCTGTCCCCTTCCTAGTCATGTCCGTAAGAGGCGTCACCAGCACCGAATAGTTCCTAATAAATTTACGGTAAAAGTTGGTAAACCCCAAAAAACGTTGCAATGCCCGTAGATTGTCCGGTTGTTCCCAGTCCAGCACCGCCCGGACTTTTTCCGGATCCATCCGAAAACCCAACGGCGACAGGAGGTACCCCAAAAACCGTACCTCCTGAACGGCGAAGACACATTTCTCGAGTTTAGCATACAGCTTATTGTCCCGTAAGACCTGTAACACCTGCTTGACATGGGACTGATGCGTCTCCAAATCGGGGGAATAGATCAAGATATCATCTAAGTAAACAACCACAAATCTACCCACCAAATGATGGAATATGTCATTGACAAAGTGTTGGAAAACCGCAGGGGCATTAGTGAGCCCGAACGGCATTACGAGACTTTCAAAATGGCCGTCCGGGGTATTAAATGCCGTCTTCCATTCATCCCCCTCTCTGACCCTAATCAGGTTGTAGCCCCCCTCAAATCCAACTTGGAGAACCATTTAGCACCCACTACCTGACTGAATAAATCAGGAATCAGAGGGAGGGGGTACGGATCACGGACAGTAATCCGATTCAACTCCCGGAAATCCAAGCAAGGACGGAGGCCCCCATATTTTTTCTTAACAAAAAAGAAACCAGCCGCAACCAGCGAGGTTGAGGGCCTGATGTGACCCGTCTGCAGACTCTCGGAAATGAAATCCTTCATCGCCTGTCTTTCCGGACCCGATATAGTAAACATCCTAGCTTTGGGCAGTTTAACTCCGGGAACGAGGTTGATTGGGCAATCATATGCCCGATGGGGGGGCAGGTCTTGGCACCCCTTCTCTGAGAACACGTCCTCATACTCCGATAGGAACGGGGGCAGAGATACAGCAGACACCACCGAAAACGAGGTAACCAAACAATTCTCAGAACAAAAATCACTCCATTCCACAATGTCCCGGGACCGCCAATCCACTACGGGATTATGTTTAATCAACCATGGCAAGCCCAGGACAATGGGAGCGGGGAGACCGTCTAGAACATAGCACGATATCGTCTCTTGATGTTGGGATCCAACCGTCAACTTAATGTCATGTACGATATGTGTGAGACTACCTTGAGCAAGAGGTGCTGAGTCGATGGCATAGATACGGATGGGGCGAGACAATAAACAGCAGTTAAGCCCATGAGCGTCTACAAAATGAGCATCCACCATGCTGACCCCCGCACCACTATCCACAAACACAGAAATACCCTCCGTTGTGCCCTCCAGCGCCACCTCCGCACTTAGGAGGAAACGGGAAGTACAAATGGAGGATACACACACCTCCCGCTCGACCACCTCCACACCCCCCATAGTCACAGAAGGTCCAGGCCCCCCAGTCCGTTTAGGGGTGTAGGGACAGGCCCAATAAAATGGTCCCCTTTCCCACAGAAAAAACAGACCCCCTTCCCCTTGCCCCGGGAGGTACCGGAGGAGAACCTCGAGGCCGCCGCTCCTCCTAGCTGCATAGGTTCCTCCGCACTCGGGAGGAACGACTCACCCTCCGCGTGACCTCCCGGTAACCAGGAATCACCACGAGAATGGCTCCCAGTAACAGGAGGTCTACCCCTCCGCTCCTGGAGGCGTCTATCCATACGAATAGCTAACGACATAGCCGCCTCCAGGGACGGAGGGGTCTCATAAACCGCCAGAGCATCCTTCAGCCTCTCCGAAAGACCCTGACAAAAGTGACTCCGGAGCGCCGGATCGTTCCACTTCGTGTCCGTAGCCCACCTGCGGAACTCAGAACAATATGATTCCGCCGACCGAGTCCCCTGGCGGAGATGGCGCAACCTGGATTCAGCCAAAGAGACACGGTCAGGGTCATCATATATGAGCCCAGGGCGTCAAAGAATTCATCCACAGAGCGGAGACAAGTAGAGTCCTGTGGCAGAGAGAAAGCCCAGGACTGGGGATCTCCCTGCAGTAGCGACATAATAATTCCTACACGCTGCTGCTCATCACCAGTGGAATAAGGCCTAAGCCTAAAATATAATTTACAGGCCTCTTTGAACACAGTAAACTTATCTCTACCTCCTGAAAACCTGTCAGGGAGGGCAACCTTAGGTTCAGGTCTGGCCTGACCCAATGCTTGATTCCCCAAGACACCATTTTGCGGTTGCGGGCCCTGTAAAGCCGACCGAAGGTCCGCAACCTCCAAAGACAGGGACTGCAGCTGCTGGGCCAAAGCAGACACAGGATCCATAAGGAAAGGAAGAAAAATCGGTTCCTCCCCTGTCCTTCAGTTACAGTATTGGCAGGTGATAATGTCACGCTGGGAGCGGGAGAGGCACTCAGCGTAGGACCACGACGGGGGGGGGGGGAATAAGGAGTCCCTAAAGCTATGGGCACAAGAGGGAGAGGGTGACCCCTAGTCTTACTGGGGCTGACCCTGTCTGCCCTAACGTCCCTATACAGTTTCCTCAACTGTCGCCGACCACGAACCTCGTCCCTCTCTGATCCTAGCACTACCTTATCTAAGGATCAGATGGAGAGGTTCACTAGACCCTCCACTAACAACTAAAGACAAACACAAGGAAAAAAAACAGACAATGGGGAAAGAAAACACTTATCTTGCAGCAGAGCACAGCAACCTCCACAACCTCAGCTTCTGCTGGAGCAAGGATAATGAGTGCACAAGGAAATATCACCTGCACCGAGGGAGGGCAATGAAACTCCTTATAAAGGTGGGAAGAACCTGCTGGGTCCTAGAGACCCAGAATACTGGTGTAGAAACCAGACCGAGCACAAGACCTTCCCAGCCGTCTCCCCATGATAGGGAGATCTTATCATACCTTCTCTTTATCTACACAGAAGGTAAATGCCCCTGAAAGACGGACCGTCCTCAAACCTTATGGCTGATTGGCCAAACGCTGGGACCGTCTGCGCGTGGCCTCTACCCTGTCATCCGTGCCACCCGTGACAGGTGAAGAGCATCAGGTTAAAAGAAATGCAAGCTAAATTTAAAGCTAGGGGTTACCCTACAAGTACATTATTATCCACAATTACCAATTCTAATAGGGTGGTAGGTGAGAAGCGGATAGCGTTTGTCAATACATATCATCCTTTTTCTAATCTAATTAATTCTGTCGTTAGGAAACACTGGGGTATACTCCATTCCGCATATCCTAAAGTAGCAGAATTTTCATCTAACCCTTTGTGTTGCTTTAAAAGACCTAGAAATTTTAGGGATCACCTTGTAAAAGCCGATATTGGTTCTAAAATACCAAAAATAACACAGGGAACTTTAACCACCACAAGAAGGGGTACCTTCCCCTGTATTCATTGCATGCAACGTTCGCATGTTAACTAGGGGTGAGTTTTTCTATCATCCCAGATCAGGTAAAAGATTTGAGATTAAGGGGTTCTACACGTGTGAGTCTTCATACGTAGTTTATTTCATCAAGTGTCCGTGCGGTCTCGGATATGTTGGGGAGACTACCCAGCATGTCCGAGACCGCATAAGTCAGCACAAATCTACCATACGGTGTAAAAAGGATTTTTTACCAATTCCATACCATTTTAATACATGTGGCCATGGGGTCTCACAATTCAAATTTCAGGTCATAGACCATGTACCTCTTTCTAGGAGAGGGGGCGATAGAATTAGGCTTTTGAAAGAAAGAGAAAGTTATTGGATCCATGTTCTGGATACTCTGGAGCACGTGGCTTAAACAGGGAGTACGAAGTAATATCATAGTTTGTGCCTTTATGAAAGATTTATACATCTCTAGAAAGATTTGGTACACATCTCTTTAAAATTCCCTGATTTAGTCCATGGATTCCAGTGTCTGTACAATTATACTAAAATATACATGTGATTACATGTATTTGCTGTGTTCTTAGTCTGTGAGAGATCTGGTCGAACGCTAATGCTATATAGTTCCTTAAGAATCACATATTATAATATGCATATACATGTTCTACATTTGATTGTCTTATATAGGCATTGACAGTTCTTGTTTTATCTTTTCCTAGTTTCCAGAGGCTTAACAGGACACTACCATCTTCTCACAGAACATTCACAGCATTTACATTCATATACTCGCTCACACACGGCAACAGTGTTTACTTCTAGTGCCTTTCCCGGCTCTGTCCGGGTGGACTGACGTCATCTCCTAGTCCTACCCGCCTCCTCTCACTTCGGAAAGCTTTGGGATTGTCCGTAGTGACGCATCACGTCGCGCGCATGCGCACAATGATTCTAATGGGAGAGACGTCATTAGCCACATGTTATTAAAGAGCGGCGTTCAGCCTGGACGCGGCTCCATAGCAGCGGTCCATTCGCATTGCAAATTACACTCGGTCAGGTAAAGCATTCCCTCTCCGGGATCTTCCTTCATTTGATCATGTTCACTTTGCTTTATATTGTACTTTTTTACACAGTGGGTCCAAACTACTCTGGGGCTAGGATCTGTTCGTTTACAGTGCATTCCTATATGACAAGTGGGTAATATGACATGACATGTACCATTGGTCCCTGTTTTGTGATTGTATATTGCCGCTCCTATACATATGTAAAGCCATGTCCTTTGTTCACTAGGATTAGGTATATACATTTAAGATTGATGGCACCATTGTAAAGAGAGATCTTTTTGATAGACCGCCATTTTCATACTAGAAGTATCTGAGCCTCAGGAAAGGTAATACTGTGTCATATGTACCCTCTTTGTTATGTCATTTTGACTCATGCATTCTAGATATGCTCATCATTGAAATACATTTTTTCTAGCTACAAGATGTAGTATTGGCATCCATCTTATAAAATCCGCACAAGATTTTATCATTAGCGATACCTCAGATTAAAAGGTATATATACATTATGATTTTCTTCACCATGGGTAATTTACTAGCTTCAGACAATGGATTAATACTATAATACCTTTATGTAAGATTAGTTGACACGGTTACGCAATAAGGTGTTTGGCTATAATTGGTTTTTTTGATATGCTAACTGCAATATTAGTATATGTCATTATACTGTATTAATAGATGTTCTGTATCTTTGTTTTTATGACATATGAACCAAGCTGTAACGTGATCAAGGCATGTGACGCCGAAACGCTGTGGATATACAGCAATTTGTTTTGAGTACAGAACCGAATAAACCTTTTTTGCTTCACATTAATTGCAACTGGACTTCCTTTTTCATTTTTTTGAGTGTGACAGAAATAATCTTTATTGTATTTATTATATTCCCAGTCTCAACACCTCTCCCTCTATTAATACCATCGGATAGCCATGCATGAGAAACCTGACAGCACTACTTAATTCATTGAAAGCACAGCTGTTAGAAAATGACTATTCTCCAGTGTTTCTTAATTGTGCCTGTAATGCAGCCATGGACTGGACCTACACTTTACCTGTTTTATTTCAGCAACATGAGAAAAATGTGAAACAGTATAAGCAAGTTATTAAAGGCTTGGAGAAACATATTGACAGAACGGAGGAGACAAGTACACAGCTAGAGACAGACCTACAGGACACACTCCTCGCCTTCTCTGAAAGGAAGCATATTTATGATGTGGTTGGTAAGTTGCATAGTATCATGTGAATACATTAGCAGGTCATAATTAATCAGGAAAATGTAGGGATGTGCACACATAATGACCCAATAAAGCAGATATTTTCATCTGGTGTTCCAGAATAATGGAAGCCTCAGGTATACAATATGTGGAGGCCTTCTCCAAATTCGAAATGTAGAAGCAATTTACTCAGATGATCTTAATGCTGAGTTTCTAAAGAGGAACAGAACTTTCCATCTGTAGCCAGAATAACAAGCAATAGCAAGCTGTTGACTGTTATAGCATGTTTTTGTTTGCATAATGTTTCAGGTATTTGCAAAAAAAAAAAAACACTATTTGACTGTGATGCGTGAACCCATGCGCACAGATCTGGCCAGCCATTTGTCTAGGGCTGGCCATGCACATTAGTGGCTGTCAGCTGAACAATGCTCAATGCTTCAGCCGATTGTTCAGCCAGCAGCCATCTCAACCGACACTCCCAAATACTGGAGCATTTGCTCGGACGATCGCTCCTGTGTTCTCTGTGGGAAAACCATTTGCTGACATGATGGCTGGTGGCTTCTCAATTGGCAGTCAGAAATCTCTCCCTAACATCAGTTGACCAGCACTCCCTCACACATCAGACCACTGGCTGAACCCGCCGGTATAAAATAAGATAATCCCTTTAAATGTATATTTGGCCCCTTTCCTGAATTGCTTCATTTCAGAACATTGCTCAATTTCTGTAGACGATCTTCTCTATTTCACCTGCTTGTTTTGTAATAATGCAATGAATTGCAGATGTAGCATAATATCATGTGTCTAGTTACAGTTCTGTCCTTCACAATACATTTCTATGATGTGACATGGGCTTATGCAGGACCAGACTTAGGAGCAGGCAGACTGAGTAGTTGCCCAGGGCTCCCACCCCTAAAGGGCTCCCGGCCAGGGCCTGCACAACCACCTGGCACACCCAGGCAAGTGCCAGGGCCCAGGATAAATGAGAAGCCCACTCACCATCAATGAGCAGAAGCAAAGAGGGGCGTCCACTCACAGAGAATAGCAGTGCTGTGTCTCTTTATATTCAGGTAGCAGAGCTGTGTGTCTATATGTTCATATAGCAGAGCTGTATGTATCTATATGTTCATATACCAGAGCTATGTGTCTAAATGTTCATGTGTGTCTAAATGTGCTGTGTCTCTATATGTTCTGGTAGCAGAGCTGTGTGTGTCTATACTAGTGCATCTCAATGAATTAGAATAATTTCAAAAATCAATATCATATTGCCATGTTTCAGGGCGTTTCTGGGAGTCCTCAAACACATTGACTAATAGATCAATATTATATTCTCCCTTTGATGTCTTGTGGAATACGGCAACACGGTTTTTTACAATTCATCCTTCTTATTTTAATATTCTGAGATAATGACCTTTGGGTTTTCATTGGCTGTAAACCATAATCATCAACTTTACAGAAGAAAACAATTGAAATAGGTCACTCTGTAATGACTCTATATAATATATGCGTTTCACTTACGTACTGAATTACTGAAATAAATTAACTTTTTGATTATATTTTAATTCATTGAGATGCATTAGTATATTCATGCAACAGAGCTGTGTGTGTCTATATATGTATATAGTGTGCATGTCTGTATGTACATGTAGCAGAGCCATGTATGTCTATGGACATATAACAGAGCTGTGTGTCTAATATATAGTATGCAGATAGACATTAACAATAGATTCACTACGTGGTCAGAGATATGTGGGGAGGGAGGCTGACATGTCTTTTGCTAAACACATAACAGAATTAGGTTTGATTGAACTATGGAGAGTTAGAAATCAAACTGTGAAATGCTATTCGTGCTTCTCGACATCACACAACTCAATGTCGAGGATAGATATGGCGTTGGGTAATAGACAATTAGATGCGATGGTTAGTAGGACAGCGTATTTACTCAAAGTGGTTTCGTATCACAAACCTGTGGAGGTCAGCATTCAAATTGGAGATAGAAATGCGGCCCATACGAGGGAGTGGAGGATACATCCAACATGGCTGAAGTCAGTTGATATAGAGAACATTAAGCGGGAGGTGGAGTTGTTTTTTCAATAAAATGAAGGGAGTGTGGCTGTTGGGATTGTCTGGGATGCCATGAAAGCTTTCTTGAGAGATCTTTTTATAAGGGACATCTCTAGGTGTAAATCAGAATTAAGGAAGGAAGAACAGGGGGCTATGGATGCATTGAGGAGGGCAGAATGTGAAGTGGTGAGACTACCCACCCCGGAGATGCAAAGGGAGCTGAAGAGGGCCCAGGAAGAAGTTGATAGGGTACATATGAATATAGCCAAAAAGAGACAGGAATTTTAGAGGGTGTTCTTCTTCAAAGAAGGTGAAAAGGTGGGTCATTTATTATCAGTGGTGGCAGCGGCTCAGAGGGAGTCGTCGTATGTGTACACCATTTATGACAACAAAGAAGGTAGACTGGTGGATGAAACGGAGGACATATTTAAAGTATTTAAGGGGTTTTATGCAGATTTGTACACTTCCAGGCTGTCATCTTCGAGGGACGACATTATGCACTATTTGGCGGAAGCAAATATTAAACAAATTGAAACTGAGGAAAGAGTCAAGTTGGAAAAACCCTTAATGGTGGAGGAGTTGGATGAGGCGTTGTTGTCCATGGCAAATGATAAGGCTTCCGGGGGGGGGTGGATTTGCCTGTAGAGGTGTACAAAAAGCTTAAAGATGTCAGTCATGTTGCCTAGATTGTGTCAGGTATTTCAGGAAGCACTTGGGGAGGGGAGTTTATCAGAATCATGAGAGAGGCCACAATTGTAGTCCTACCCAAAGAGGATAAGGATAAGCCGAGAGCTGAATCATATAGGTCCATTTCACTGGTGTCTGTTTATGCTGGATTACTGGCCAAAGTCTTGGTACAAAGACTGTCGGGAGTGGTCACAGCTGTGACCCATACAGACCAATCTGGTTTTATGCCAAATAGGTCAACAGCCATTAACTTGAGACGAATATACTTGAATATGCAATTACCGGCAGACAATGCAGGCTGTAGGGCTGTGGTATCGTTAGATGCCCATAAAGCATTTGACAGCATGGAATAGAACTATCTCTTGGTGGTGCTTGAGAGAATGGGTTTTGGACAAGCATTTATCGACTGGGTAGCGATGCTGAATTCCTTTCCCAGTGGCCCGCATTAGAGTAAATGGAGAAAGGTCAGAAAAATTTGCTCTAACTAGGGGCACCCGGCAGGGATGTTCCCTTTCTCCTCTGTTGTTTGCCCTCGCCAATACAACCACTGGCAGTGCATATCAGGAGAGCGGTAGAAGTGGTAGGTTTTAAATTTGGCTCTGAGGAAGAGAAAATTGCAGTCTACGCAGATCATGTGCTCCTGTTTTTGCAGAATCCTTTAGAACAGGGTTCCCCACCACCGGCCCGCAGACAGGGATAGGGCCACAGGGGTCTGTGTGCCGGTCCGTGCCACCGCAGACCAGCACTACACACAGTGTGCTCTGCGGCAGCTCAGAGCCGTGGATGCTGGCCACCTCCTGGTGTGATGTCACTGCTCCCCTGCACCTGCAGCATTACATCCTCTCTGTGTTCTTTTCCTTAGCTGTGTGCTAGAAGCTCTCGGCCAATCACAGTGCAGCAGCTGAGCCCTGATTGGCCAGTAGCTGCTGTACTGTGATTGGCCGATGGCTTCTGACGTACATCTCTGCAGACATCTGAAGAAGAGAACAGAGAGGGGACCTAATGCTGCAGCAGCAGACCGGTGACATGTGTACATGTGTGGGTGATAGAGAGGATGGGGGCTGGAAGAAGAGGAGGAAGGGGGCTGGAAGAGGAGGAGGTCTGGAAGAGGAGGAGGATGGGGGCTGCCAGAGGAGGAGGCTGGGGTCTGTCAAAGGAGGAGGATGAGGGCTGCAAGAGGAGGAGGCTGGGGGCTGCAAAAGGAGGAGGCTGGGGCTGCAAGGGGTTGGAGAAATAAGACATCCCCTGCAAATAAGATGTGACGCATCTTTCGGGGAAACAGTATACTAAACCCCACCCCTTCTACATGGCCCTGCCCCATATGATCAAAGCCCCACCCCTATAACAACCCCTACCCCACCCCCGCTGGTCCCCGAAGCAAAAAAGGTTGGGGACCCCTGGTTTAGAATCATTACACCAGGCGGTAACATTAATTGAGAGGTTTGGAGACATGTCGGGTTTAAGGATTAATTGGGACAAGTCTACGCTAATGATGATTGATCGGGAAAGAATGGATGAATTGGGAACATTCGGAAGCGCTAGACTAAAGGTACTGAATAAGTTTAAGTACTTGGGAATGCAAATTGCCATGCCAGTCACAGATTTTACTAAACTGAATGTGGACCTGCTGTTGGTCTAACTGAAAGACAAGGCCCAAGCATGGTGTAAATTGCGTCTCTGGGTGGTGGGGAGGGCAAACCTGGCTAAAACGATACTTATACCCAAGATCCTGTATGTGCTCCATAATTCGCCTGTGTGGCTCCCATGGGGACTATTCCAGAGAATTAATTCTTTATTTAGGGATCTGGTTTGGGGGGGAGGCCAGCCCAGAATTAAATTGGAAATCTTGCAGAGACCAAAAACTGAAGGGGAAATAGCTCTACCAAACCCGTAGATATATTTTTTGCATCACCGAACCAGCATATTAGGGGTTGGGCTTCCAGAGAGAAAGGGAGCGCGATAAAGAATATATTGGAGAATATGGCAAAAAAATTTCCATTGATACAAAGTTTGAAAGCTGGAGATTTGGGTCAATTGGGGGAGGACTTCCCACCCTGTGTTTGGTGCAAAATATGTGGTCTAAGATCAAAACATTAAGAGAAGTCAATGGAGTAACAAAATATACCCCTCTTTGGATGAATAAAAATTTGGTGGCATTCTATAAATTGGGGGAGCAAAAGCCCTGGATGCGTATGGGACATGAATATGTGTGACAGCTTGTGAAGAATGGGACATTAAGATCGTTTGATTCTTTGAGGGAGGAATTTCAAATTCTGGTGATGGATAAATTCGTATACCTCTGAATTCAACATGCTTATGGGAGTCAAGTGAGAACAAGTGACATTAGATTGCAGAATGACATTGTCTTGGGTTATGTCTGTATGGCAGGAGGTACACGTGAGGTTATTTCGACAGTATATAGGGATCTCCTACACACCTATTTGCTGCGGCATCCTATACGAGAAAGAACTAAGTGGGAAGAAGAAGTGGGGACAATGGATGATGAGGTTTGGAACACTATATTTGAATATGGTCCAAAAACTGTCTGAGTGAGCTGGGTAGGTTGTCGCAGCTTTATTTGGTACATAGAGTATACAGATCCCCAGACTTTTTACACAAGATTGGTGTGAGGAGTACCTCTGAATGTCCGCAGTGCATGCAAGAGGGTGCAGGAGAGCTACATATGATATGGGAATGTCTGAGGCTGCAGGCCTTTTGGATGGTAGTAATCAATCTAATTGAAGGACGGTATGGATGTGTGATCCCAAGCAAACCGATAGTGTGTGTGTTGGGGTTTGTGGAGGAAATTGGGTTTACAAACACGCAGAAAATAGCACTGGCAAGGTTATTTATCGCAAGGAAAGTGATAGCCAAGGGGTGGATTAGGGCTGAGCAGCCCTCCAGAGTGGAATATGTGCAGCAGGTGAAATATATAATACGCATAGAAGAAGCTGTATATCGACGGACAGATGCCCTCACAATGTTTGAGAAACTCTGGGATCCATGGCTGAGGTCGGAATAGGACATGTGGGCAAAAAAGATTATGCATATTGTGGGGTGCCGAGGGGAGAGGTGCTAGATGGCAGGTATGTTTCCCCTCGATTCCTCTCATATGCCTCCCTGTATTGAGGAGGGGGCATGCAGTCTGTGCAATGTCAGCACAGGAGGATAGCTCCAGCAGACGGAGAGTTAACCGAAAAGCCTAAAACAGGTGGTATAATTAGGAAGAGAGGGGGAGAATGGACTCACTCTGCTGCTGAGCTCCCAGAGAGAGGAGAGCTGCTGTCACAGTAAGGAAGTGTGATTTGTTTGTTTTTTCCCTAGGTTTTGTTTGTAGAGAGGATCAATGTTTAGTTAAAGGCTAGACGGCTTAGTGTTTTGTTTTGTTTTTACTAGTGTATCAGTGACTGCTAACTGTGCACAATTAAAGAACCCGTGAAAGCCTGTCGGTCGGCCCTTGTCTATGGTGTGATCACAGCCACTCTGCTTCTATCAAGGCAGCAATCCCAGGAGCGACATCCCCCATGTCACAAATGGTGGAGAATGCGGGCATAGTGGCTGTTGGGCTGTGACTGCAGGAAGCCTGCAGGTCTCTTGTTGATGTCCTGGCTGAAGGCTCCTGTGCTACAGAAGAGCCAAGAGACCAGCAACATGGAGGACCTGCTGAAGCAATTGCTGCAGACCAATATACAACAACAGCAGACCAATACGTACTTCCAGAAGGCGCTGGAGCAGCAGCACCAAATGCAGCAGGAGCAGCTAAGTGCGATAAAGGAGGCATTGGATCAGCGGCCTCGTGATGTGGAGGATCATGCACAAAGTGCTGCTCGTGCGCGGAAAGCCGCACAAAAGACTTTGCTTAAGATGACGGCTGACGATGATGTGGAAGCGTATCTGGCGGTTTTTGAGCGTATAACGGAACGTGAGCGCTTACCAGTGGACAAGTGGGCTGAAGTGGTTGCTCCATTCCTGGTCGGGGATCCACAAAAGGCCTATTATGATTTAACTGGAGCTGATGCTATGGACTATGTAAATTTAAAAGGCGAAACCCTGGCACGGCTGGGAGTAAACACACATGTCCGGGCACAGAGGGTACATCTGTGGACATTCGTGGAACAGCAGCCTGCCCGTTCCCAAATGCATGACCTTATCCATCTGGTGAGAAAATGGCTGCAACCAGAAACTCTGACGCCCGCACAGATGGTGGAACGGGTTGTCTTAGACAAGTACCTGCGGTCCTTACCTGCCAAGATCCAGAGGTGGGTTGGACAGGGCGATCCGACCAGTGCCGACCAGTTGGTGAACATGGTTGAGCGTTACAGCGCTTCTGAAAGCCTACTCCAGGGGACCCTATCTGCTCGCTGTGGTCCCAGGAAGTCGCCTGACAGTCCCGGGAAAAGTACTCCCTCTTCAAAGGAAGAGAACGTTGCACTTAGGGATGGCCGGTTCACAAAGGACCGTGGCGGCAGTGTGGACTCTCAGCCAGTCGACAGACCCAGACTGTGGACCCCACCTGGGAGGCAAGGGCCTATACAGTGTTGGCGATATGGTGGGCTTGGACACATAGCAGCTAACTGCCCACTGACTACAGAGCCAATGGACTGTAATGCTACGAGGCGCCTTTCGTTATATGCCCGGTCCGTCTGTACTGCGGAGGTCCTCACAGGAACTGAGCAACATGTGTGTCACCTTGAAGTCAATGGCTATGGTGTGAATGCTGTCATGGACTTCGGCAGTCAGGCGACTTTAGTACATGCCAGCTTAGTGGATCCTGGGGCCCTCACAGACTCAACCGTGGGCATCAGTTGCATACATGGCGATACCAAACACTACCCCACTGCCTGGGTCACTCTAGCCACGCCGTTGGGGGCGAGAAGACACCAGGCGGCTATCGTACAGTCTATGTGGCACAGTGCAATACTGGGAAGAGACTTTCCCTTGTTCTGGGACTTGTGGTCCTTCAAAAATGGTTTGAACGGACGGGTTGAGGATAAGCCTGTGATTAAACCCCTGGGCCTGACCCCCGAGCCATTGGAGCAAGATGACGAGGAGGGGTCCATCTCGGGGGTTGCTCCAGAAACTGTGGACTCTCCCTTGGCGGTGTTTGCGGGCGAGACAGCGGAGCCAGAGGATGTTGTAGAGATGCCCGGTCTTGACGTGGCCTGTGATAGTTTTGGGACCGCTCAACACCGGGATCCTACTTTAACCAGGGCGTGGGAAAATGTAAAGGTTTTGGAGGGGTCTCCGTTGTATCCAGGGGCTCAAAATGAGTTCCCCCATCTGGCGGTGCAACAGGGCATGTTGTATCATATAGACAAGGTGCGAGGGATGGAGATTGAGCAGCTAGTGGTGCCCAAGGCCTTTCGTCAGGTGGTTTTAGACCTGGCACATAAGCATCCCTTGGGGGGTCACCTAGCTGGAGAAAAGACAAAAGACCGCATTCTGCAGCATTTCTTTTGGCCCGGACTGGTGGGTGATGTAACCCAGTACTGTCAATTGTGCCCTACTTGCCAGTTGACCGCACTATGTCCCATTTTAGAAGCCCCCTGGTGCCCTTGCCGATAATAGAGGTCCCCTTTGAGAGGATAGCAATGGATATAGTTGGTCCACTGGATTACGCCACCCGCTATCCCGAGGCTGTACCCTACGGAACGCCAATGCGAAAGCGATTTCAAAAGAGCTTGTTCATATGTTCTCTCGCACGGGCATTCCGAAAGAAATACTGACGGACCAGGGGACCCCCTATATGTCCCGGATACTAAGGGACCTATGTAAACTGCTAAGAATCTCCCATCTGCGTACGTCAGTGTATCACCCCCAAACCGACGGACTGGTGGAGCATTTCAATAAAACCCTAAAGGGGATGTTGAAAAGGGTGGTGGATAAGGACGGGAAGGATTGGGATGCTCTCCTGCCATATCTCTTATTTGCCATACGAGAGGTACCCTAGTCCTTCACAGGCTTTTCACCTTTTGAGTTGGTTTATGGGCGGAGTCCCAGGGGCCTGTTAGATATTGCCAAGGAGACTTAGGAGCAAGAGGTAACTCCGTACCGCAGCGTGATTGAACACGTGACGCTGCAGCAGGACAGGATTGCGGCAGTCATGCCAATAGTAAAAGACTGTTTGGAGCGTGCACAACACGCCCAGAGCAGGGTGTACAATCGAGCGGCAAAAACCAGAGTCTTTCAACCCGGAGACCGGGTATTAGTGTTGAAAATAAGTTTCTTGCAAAATGGCAGGGCCCCTATGAGGTACTGGACAGGGTAGGTGAAGTGAACTATAAGATACACCAACCCGACAAGAGAAAACCCGAGCAAATCTACCACGTAAACTTGCTCAAGTCCTGGCGAGACAGAGAGAGTCTGGTGGCAGGGGTTGCCCTGGAGAGTGGGCCTAGAGGGACCCCAACCTCTGAGGTAACCAGCCCCAGAAGGTACTGCCGGAGGTGGGTATTGCGGACTCGTTATCCCAGAGCCAAAAACAGGAAACCAAGGAGTTCGTGCAGAAAAACGCGGATGTTTTTTCAGAACTTCCCGGCTGTACTCACTTAATAAAACACGACATTGTCACCGACCCTCAGACGCGGGTTCGATTGAAACCATATCGAATTCCTGAGGCTCGGAGACAGGCCATTACTCAGGAAGTAAAAAAAATGTTGGAGCTGGGAGTTATTGAGGAGTCCCAGAGTGAGTGAGCTAGTCCCATTGTGCTGGTGCCTAAGCCCGATGGGACCATCCGGTTTTGTAATGACTTCCGCAAGCTAAACGAGGTATCGAAATTCGATGCTTACCCCATGCCACAAGTTGATGAAGGGTATTGGCAGATTCCTCTTACTGATTCGGCCAAAGAGAAAACCGCCTTTATCACGCCCTAGGGGCTGTTTCAGTACCGGATTATGCCATTTGGGCTGCATGGAGCCCCTGCCACCTTTCAGCGATTAATGGATGTCGTCCTAAAGCCCCATCTTCGATATGCGTCTGCATATCTAGACGATATCATTGTCTTTACTGAAAACTGGGACACTCATTTGTCCAAGGTACAAGCTGTCTTAGACTCCCTTAGAACCGCTGGGTTGACTGCCAACCCCAAAAAAAGTACATTGGGGTTGGAAGAAGCTCCGTATCTGGGATATGTTATAGGAAGGGGAGTCATAAAACCTCAGGCAAGCAAATTGGATGCCATACGGCAGTGGTGGGGAACGTCCGGCCCCCGGGCCGGATCCGGCCCGCCATGTTATCTGATCCGGCCTGCCAGGGCCGGGACGACAGCTAGGCGATCGACCGCCGCCCGGCCCTGGAGTTGCGGGGAGAAGCTGCGGCAGGGAGCGGTGGGCGCCGCCATGTTCTTTGTGGCTGGCGCCCACTAACTGTACAGCCGGTCAATAGAGGTTGAGACCTCTACACAATGGCCGCGGTCTCCAATTAGCCGCGGCCATTTTGTTGAAGTCTCAGCTTCCACTGAACGGCTGTACTGTTAGTGGGTGCCGGCCACAAAGAACATGGCGGCGCCCACCGCTAGCTGCCGCAGGCCCGCAGCTACTCCTCGCAGGCAGCGTCCTGCAGATGTGCCCTCCGGGCTCCGGCACCCCTGCTCCACATCCACAGCTCTCCCCAATGGTAAGTTATGCTGGAGGCTGTGGGGGAGACAGGGAGGCTTGTGGGGGAGACAGGAAGGCTGTGGGGGAGACAGGGAGGCTGTGGGGAGACAGGGAGGCTGTGGGGGAGACAGGGAGGCTGTGGGGGAGACAGGGAGGCTGGCCCCCCGTGTACACGTATGTCGTGTGCCTCAGGCCCCCGTGTACCCGTGTGTCGTGCGCCTCTGGCCCCCATGTACCCGTGCGCCTCTGGCCACCTTGTACCGGTGCGTGAATTTATACGGCCCGCGAATGATATTCTAAATTTCCAAATGGCCCTTTGCAGAGAAAAGGTTCCCCACCCCTGCCATACGGGATTGGCCACAACCGGCCACTAAACGACAGGTTAGGGCTTTTTTAGGAATCGTGGGTTATTACCTGCGGTTTGTCAAACACTTTGCATCCATCGCAGCCCCACTCACGGATCTGAACAAGGGGTCAGGTTCCGTCACCGTGAAGTGGAACGCGGACGCCGAGAAGGCCTTTCAACGCTTGAAAACGGTCCTGTGTGACCAACGGTGTTGGTTGCGCCGGACTTTACGCGGGAATTCATAGTTCAAACCGATACCTTGAGGGTAGGCCTCGGCGCTGTGTTTTCACAAGTTGTGCATGGCGAGGAACACCCGGTAGGCTATCTAAGCCGCAAGCTTACTGAGGCGGAACGGAAATACAGTGTGGTTGAGCGGGAGGCCTTGGCTGTGAAGTGGGCTCCTGAGTCCTTGCGGTATTATTTACTGGGTCGCCGATTCCAGTTGGTGACGGACCATTCCCCCCTGACGTGGATGTCCCGTGCTAAAGAGGGCATTGCTCGGGTGATGCACTGGTTCTTGGCGTTGCAATATGTTGAGTTGTATGCCATTGTTTTATGGTGCTAGGCCTATACAAATTAGACTGTAAAAGCTCAAAGAGGATGGTGTATGTTGGAAGTTATACTAATTTTCTCTTAAACATCAAGATGTCTATTGGAGGGTGGATGGTGGTGGTGGGTGGAGTTGTTTCAGTGGTTGGGGTTTTATAAATGTACTAGATTAAGGCCCGATGCTATCGCATCGGGAGGGTTGGATTGCGCCACATCCAAGATGGCATCTGGAAAGTCTCGCTAGACTTCCAGATAGCCATCTTGGATGTGGTGCGATCCAACATGGCGGGCGGGAAGAGTCGCGAGACTTCCCGGCCGCCATCTTGCATCTCGCGAGATCCAACATGGCAGGCGGGTAGTCTCGCGAGAAATCATCGTCGAGGATGGATGTCGCCAGACGGGGCAGATCCAACATGGCGTCGGCGTCGCGGAGAAAAAGACTGGATGTCGGCGGAGAAGATCAGATGTCGGTGGCGGCGTGCAGGAGACGATCGGATGTCGGCGGTGTGTTAGCGGACGGGTGTCGGTGAGTATAGATGTCGGCGTGAGAGTACATGGGGGTATGAGTGTGGGGGTATGAGCGTGAGACTGTACAGAGAGGGGGGCGGGTGTATGTGAAGTGGCCAGGGGATCGCGTGTGTGGGGAGGTGCAGAAAGAAAGGGGGGGTGTGGTGAGGAGTGTGATTGTGAGGCACAGCAGAGGCCTCCAATGGCGGTAGTGGGGCTTTGAAAGCCCCGCTACCACCAAAGGTCGGCCATCTTGGATCACCCGCGACGGGTGTACAGGCAGCTTCTGTCACGGATGTGACGTAGCAATACCGTTACATAGTGATGGAAGTTGGTTTAGGGCTTTTATTATAATAGATAGAGTACATACATCAGTAGCTGTGTGCAGCGGTGCCAGAGTGCAGCAGTGCCGGAGTCCAGGAGGAGACAGCAGGCAGGTGCGGGCAGGAGGGGGCCGGGGAACAGCGGGCAGAAGGGGGCCAATGAACAGCGTCCATGTGCGGGCCGAGGAAGAGCGACCGGGTGCGTGGAGGAGGGGGCCGGGGAACAGTGGCCGGATGCGGGCAGGTGGGAGGCAGGGAGACAGCGACTGGGTGCGGGCAGGAGGGGGCCAGCTGCCAGGTGCGGGCAGGAGGGGGCCGGGGAACAGAGGCCGGGTGCGGACAGTAGAGGGCAGGGGGGACCTTCCTGGCCACACCCGGCCGCTGTCCCCCGGCCCTCTCCTGCCCGCAGCAGAGTGCTTAGCAGAGTATACGGCGACTCAGTGGTTAGCAGAGTTTACGGCGGCTCAGTGGTTAGCAGAGTATATGGGGGCTCAGTGGTTAGCAGACTTTACGGTGGCTCAGTGGTTAGCAGAGTATACGGCGGCTGAGTGGTTAGCAGAATATACAGGGGCTCAGTGGTTAGCACAGTATACGCTGGCTCAATAGTTAGCACTGTATACGGAGCCTCAGTGGTTAGCACTTTATGGTGGCTGAGTGGTTGGCACTGTATATGGTGGCTCAATAATTAGAGCAGTAATGTGGCTCAGTGATTAGCACTGTATACGGTGACTGAGTGGTTAGCACTGTATAAGGTGGCTCAGTGGTTAGCACAGTATAAGGTGGCTGAGTGATTAGGACTCTATGGTGGCTGAGTGTTTAACATTGTATATGGTGAGTCAGTGGTTAGCACAGTATGGGGGCTCAGTGGTTAGCAGTGTATATGGTGGCTCAGTGGTTAGCACTGTACGGTGGCTCAGTGGTTTGCACTGTACAGTGGGTCAGTGGTTAGCAGTGTACGGTGGCTCAGTGGTTAGCAGTGTACGGTGGCTTAGTGGTTAGCACTGTACGGTGGCTCAGTGGTTAGCACTGTACGGTGGCTCAGTGGTTAGCACTGTACGGTGGCTCAGTGGTTAGCACTGTACAGTGGCTCAGTGGTTAGCACAGTACGGTGGCTCAGTGGTTAGCAGTGTATATGGTGGCTCAGTGGTTAGCACTGTATGGTGGCTCATTAGTTAGCACTGTACGGTGGCTCAGTGGTCAGCACTGTACGATGGCTCAGTGGTTAGCACTGTACAGTGGCTCAGTGGTTAGCAGTGTACGGTGGCTCAGTGGTTAGCACTTCACAGTGGCTCAGTGGTTAGCACTGTACGGTGGCTCAGTGGTTAGCACTATACAGTGGCTCAGTGGTTAGCAGTGTACGGTGGCTCAGTGGTTAGCACTGTACGGTGGCTCAGTGGTTAGCACTGTACGGTGGCTCAGTGGTTAGCACTGTACGGTGCCTCAGTGGTTAGCACTGTACGGTGGCTCAGTGGTTAGCACTGTACAGTGGCTCAGTGGTTAGCACTGTACAGTGGCTCAGTGGTCAGCACTGTACGGTGGCTCAGTGGTCAGCACTGTACGGTGACTCAGTGGTCAGCACTGTACGGGTGTTGTAAGGCTCAGTGGTCAGCACTGTACGTGGCTCAGTGTGCACTGTCGGTGCTCAGTGGTTAGCACTGTACGGTGGCTCAGTGGTCAGCACTGTATAGTGGCTCAGTGGTCAGCACTGTACGGTGGCTCAGTGGTCAGCACTGTACGGTGGCTTAGTGGTCTACACTGTATGGTGGCTCAGTGGTCAGCACTGTACGGTGGCTCAATGGTCAGCGTATGACGGAGGGCCAGAGTTGTCAGCGGAGGACCGGGGGGGGGAAGCAGAGTGGTCAGCGGCGGGGGGGGGGGCAGAGTGGTCAGCAGAGGCCGGGGGGAAGCAGAGTGGTTAGCGGAGGGCGGGTGTGGCAGAGTGGTCAGCGGAGGACGGTGGGAAGGCAGCGGAGGTCGGGGGGTCAGAGTGGTCAGTGGAAACCGGGATGGCAGAGTGGTCAGCGGAGGCCGGGGGGGCAGAATGGTCAGGGGGGTGGCAGAGTGGTCAGCGTAGGCCGGGGGGGATGCAGAGTGGTCAGCGGAGGCTGAGGGGGCAAAGTGATCAGCAGAGGCAGGGGTGGGGGGGCAGAGTGGCCAGCAGAGGCCAGGGGTGGGGAGGGCAGAGTGGTCAGCGGAGACCGGGGGGGGGGCAGAGTGGTCAGCGGAGACCGGGGGGCAGAGTGGTCAGCGGAGGCCGGGGGGGGCAGAGTGGTCAGCGGAGCTCGGGGGGGCAGAGTGGTCAGTGGAGGTGGGGGGGGGCAGCGTGGTCAGCGTACGGCCGGGGGGGCAGAGTGGTCAGCGGAGGCCGGGGGGGCAGAATGGTCAGCGTAGGCCGGGGGGGGGCAGAGTGGTCAGCGGAGGCCGGGGGGACAGAGTGGTAAGCGGAGGCCGGGGGGGGGGGCAGAGTGGTCAGCGTAGGCCGGGGGGGCAGAGTGGTCAGCGGAGGCCGGGGGGGGGGGCAGAGTGGTCAGCGTAGGCCGGGGGGGGGGCAGAGTGGTCAGTGGAGGCAGGAGGGGGAGCAGAGTGGTCAGAGGAGGCCGGGGTGGGGGGGGAAACAGAGTGGCGGCGACACTTACTTCCATGTCGCCTCCCCGTACATAGTGAAACCAAGATGGCGGCCGGAAATTCTCGCGAGAGTTCCCGGCCGCCATCTTGGTTTCGCCCCATGCACAGCGGCGACATTAAAGATGGTGGCCAGGAAGTCTCGTGATGCGAGACTTCGCGGCCGCCATCTTGCATGTGCCGTGCCGAAGGGGGCGGCGCCATACCCGCGGCTGCAGGGGCGGCGGTGCTAGTCTCTGAAAGCACCCCCCACCGCTCCTGACCCACGGCTGCAGGGGCGGGGGTGCTAGTCTCTGATAGGACCCCCCCTCGGGCCACCAAGAGCACTGATAGCAAGAGTGGGGCTGTATTAGGCCCGCTCTCGCTAACGGTCTGCCATCTTGGTACGCCCTTAGTGGGTGTACAGCCAGCCAGCTTCAGTCCGGATCTGACGTCATTTCGAGCAGAAACGGACGGATGCTGGCTTAGGCAATTATTATATTAGATAAAATACTGGATTGTTATTATAAGATGCAAGATGTAAGTAAATGGATAGTTTAATAAAAAATATCTGATAAAAAGAAAATAGATTCATTACCTCCCTATTCTACCATAGTGCATGAAAATTAGTGCCCTTTTACAACTACAAGGAAGTTTTAATTAATAGGAAAAATGTTTTTCCTATTTTCTACTGTCTAAACTTGCGGTGTGGCTTAAGGTACAGATGTGCGGCAGCAGGAGATTGGGTGGCAGAGGATTTAAGGGCTCACCGAGACTCTTTCATCTGGAGCCCACAAAATCCTTGAGCCAGCCCTTGACTTATGTGATGTTGTCACACCATGGACTGGGGTGCGTCCGGATACAGTGCGTGACAGTGGCGCACAGACCAACGGTACACTACAGAAAACAACAGACAAGGGAAATACCAGGGGCACAAATACATTGGAGGGCCCTGCTCATAGGGAACAGGGGAAAGGAGACCTCCTGCACTAACCTGCGTCTGTGCCCTGATCACCCTACCATCCCTATGCGGATTCTTTCACCCCATCATTGAGCAGGATACCTAGTGCCTTGCTGGCCCTGATGTTAACCCTAAATAGGAAGATGCCGGTGTGAGCACTAGTCCCAACCACTGCACTAAAATCAACACGATGGGAAGGAAAGACAGACACGGAAATGACAAAACAACTTCATGCCTGCTGCAAAACTCCTCGGCAGCAGACAGCTTGGCAACGGTCAGCTTCTCCAAAGTAGCTCCTTCACCAAAGGTAGTTAGGCCAGGAATGGTGTTCAGTCACTAACAAGGAATGCTGGAACATGCGTCCATATAACGGGGATGGGAGATGGGAGTGATCATAAAGTAGCCATGCCTGGGAAGAGAAATAAGGAGCTTTGCTAGCAGCAGAAACTGACATTAACTTCTACATTGCCAAAGGAAAGAAACATGTTTAAAATGAAGTCTCAATACAGGAATGAGACACAGGTCTCAAACCTGTCACAAGTCTCCAAAGTAAGAGAGACCATCGTGACAGATGTGTTATGTTAAGAATTGAAAGTTTTGTAAAGTCAGGCCTTTAACTGGGGAACATTATTATTATTTATTTATATAGCGCCATTAAGTTCCATGGCCTTTACATGCTAAAAGGGCAGAAAGGACAAGTACAATAAATGTGGACAATTTGGTCGTACAGATACAAGAGGGGAGAAGAGAACATTGCATATGTTCACATGCAGAAGATTTGTTTTAGATGTTTGTGAACTGTCTTGCATAAATTGGGTTTGCACTAACTTATTTACATGCTGCAGAAGCAACCCATCAGATGTATAGATGGGAGTGTCTGCAAGAAATGCCTTTCCCTTCTTGTACATGTCCATGTTCAGATTTTTGCCAGGTCAAGACAAGGACCCATAAATTCATTGATCCATACACGCAGCAGTTTTAAAACCTGAAGTTCTGTAACTCAAAGCTTGTCCTATTATCTGTTTTGTTTATCAGGCTCTGCTATTAAAGTCTCTGGGGAACCATTAAACAAAGAATAAAACTAGAAGATATAATTTATACTTTGTTGTTTCATCCATATCTCATCTGTTTTTATTGATCCATTGTTAAGAGTCAATAGATAAATACAAGTTCAGAAAGGTTGCCTGCTTGTTTTTAGAAATGAATGAGGGAAACAGTGGAAACAGATGAAGGTAATAGGGATGACATACTAGAGAAATGGTCCATCATAAGGTACAGGGACATATCGCCGGCGATGTTGCCGGCAACTGAGGGGCGTGACCAAGTTGCGGCGACATCGCCGGAGAGTTGCCTCGTGTGACAGGGCAATAATCAGGCGAAAAATCGCCTGAGTAACATTGCCATGTTTCCCAACAATGTTGGGAAACCTGGCGATGTTGCTGAGGCGATCATGCCTGATCGCCCTGTGTAACGCGGCAACCTGCAATGTTGTGGGCGATTCCGCCTATCTACAACATTGCGAGTTATCGCTCGCTGGGTTGCTGGGCAACCCAGCGAGCGATAGCCGTGGCAACTAGCCGGCGACATCGCCGGTAAGTTGCTCCGTCTGACATCTCTCCGGCGATGTTGTCAGGGATGCGCGCTCCCGCGATCGCCAGCCACATTGCCGGAGATATGTCCCTGTGTGACGGTACCTTAAAGGCCACTTCACACACACAGATATCTGAGTCCAATATCTGAACAGATCTCTGGTTGCAGTGAAATCATGGATACATTGCTCCATGTTGTACACAGCCACAAAATGGAACTATGTGTCCATGATTTCACTGCAACCAGAGATCTGTTCAGATATTGGACTCAGATATCTGTGTGTGTGAAGTGGCCTTTAGGCGGCCGTCACACGCATCAATTTCCTGAACGATATCGCTTAAGCAATCTGCTTTTTGATCGCTTAAGCGATATCGTTTGTGCGTCGCTGCATGTAATCAAGCGATTTTACAATGTAAAAACGCTTGATCGTTAGATCGCAGATTGGTGAGCCGGAGCTCATATCAAGCGATAATCGCTTGATCAATGTGCCTCATCGTGGTGTGTGACACCACGATGATCCATCTCCCAGCGGCAGAGCCTATGCTGGGAGATGGTATCTATGGTAAACGTCGGGTTACTAAGCGCCGCGCGGCGCCTAGTAACCCGATGTGTACCATAGTTACCAGCGATCTCGCTGGTCCACATCGCTGGTGAGTCTGTCTGTGTGACATCTCACCAACGATGTGAACGATATTGTTAGCGATCGCGCGTGCATGTGATCGCTAACAATATCGCTAGCGATATTGAACTGTGTGACGGCCGCCTTACACCGATGTGTTAATGTAGCTTTAATTGAGGCGTTAAAGATACCCCAGTCATTGACAGCACATATGAGAGTGCATATAAGTGATACCCTTTTATTCGCTTTCCTCAGGTGTAGAACCGAGTTTGAGAAGAGCGCCCAGGACAGATATATGGACATCATTCAACGCCGGAAACTGGTTGATCTTGTGAAGGCTCAAGCACAAGAAATTGCTGTTCTCCGAACTGAATTAGATCGATTCAGGATGAAAACTTTCCCTGCACTTGTACAAATGGACTACTAGATACTTGTGTCTCAGACCTGGCCATTCTCATTAAAAGCAACAATGATTGCATCTGTGTCTGTGATACCTTTTGTCCAGTTTCTTTTCTCCTTGTAAATCTTATGTATAAAAGAATATGTGTGAGATATAAAACACAGGTGAAGAAGTGCCTACAACATAGCACACAACAAGGTTAATGACCCTAGAAGAAGAAAGCCGAGACCCCTGTAACATAAAATCACTGTGAAATAGTAACATTTTACTTTTCAGTATTGCAGTTGTGGCGTCCTGACATCCGAAAAAAAAAACCTGCCTGGTTGTCAGGTTAAGAGATGGAGTCGGTATACCTACCAGAATGAATACCCTTGTGGACCCTGTACAGAACTGAGACCCCCATCACACTCATGACCTTGATGCATTATATCCAGGCAATTTATAGCATCTCATCATTTGACTTCTTTTAATATTATACAAACACAGTAAGGCTATAATGACATTAAAAGGGTATTCACAAGTTTGGAAATCATTCCCCATCTATTGGATAGTCAATAACTTTCCAATCAACAAAGTCCAATCACTGAGACCCCTACTGATTCTGAGACTGGGGCAGAGCATCATCTTAAGGGCACGATGGTCGATTATGCACACTGCCGTTCAATTTATTCTTAGTTGGACCTCCAGAATAAGCTGAGCACTGCGTTTGGCAGGTATTCGGCACACTCATAAAAATGAATGAAGCAGATGTGCACATGACAAACTACCACTTCATTCACACAGGGCTCTTCAGTTTGCCATCATGGGGGTCCCAGCAGTCAGATCCCAGAGATTGGGAAGCTAATCCTTATCTCATAGATAATGGATAACTTAAGGGTACTTCACACACTGCAACATCGCTAGCAATGTCGCTGCAACGTCATAGGTTTTGTGACGTAACAGCGACCTCTCCAGCGATGTTGCAGTGTGTGACATGCACCAGCGACCTGGCCCCTGCTGTGAGGTCGCTGATCACTGCACATCGTTCAGAACCATTTTCTAGTCCTTGGTCTCCCGCTCGTCAGCATGGATTGGTGAGTTTGACACTGTAACAACGACTTCGTTAGCGACTCAGAACCCGGCCACATAGGTGTGCTTTTGCGTTCTCTTTCCCGCCCCCTTAGCTCCGATTGGTGCTTGCTGCTGCATTCTGATTGGCGGCTTTTACTGAAAAGAAGGCAACTTAGTAGCGCTTCTGTTAGTAGTGCTTCAGTCCTTTGTTTCAAAGCTACTTTGTTCCTCAGCGTGGTGGTTTGTGGATCACTATAGAGAGAGTTCTACAGGCTGCGATACTATAAAGTCTATACAGTAGGTGTCATTTGGGGGTATCCAATTCTGATCTTTGTAGCAATCAAATTATGATCTTTGTAGCGATCTTTCTTTGATCTTTGTAGCGTTTCCATTTTTATTTCTATGATATTATCTGCAATCATAACCATATTCTGCATTGTTGTAATGCTTCTACACTACCTAGCAAATAGAGGGCTTGCCTTCTGTGCAAACACTCATACTGGAGGCCGGTGCAGTATCTGTTCATATACATGGAATACAGTTTTCCATGACATTTAACATGTACATGTTTAATTATGTCATTGCAACTAACTTCTCTCATCTTTACATTGTATTTTTGCAGTTTGCACATCATGAACAATGCAGAGCGTGCTGTTGTTGCTGCATTGCTGGTTGCGAGATCTCAGCAACGAGATGAGGACCAGATGCGTTCCAAATGAAAGCGTCGAATGTGGACCAGAGAGTGGCTGCAGAAGAGGTCCAAAATATTCCACATGCAACTTCTGAGAGCCTTAGGAGAAGGATCCTCAAGATTTCCGCAACTATCTACAGATGTCCGAGGAGTCATTCAAAATGTTGCTGGAAATGGTTACGCCACTCATTCTACGGAAGAATACACTGATGCGTACTACTGTCCCAGCAGACGAGAAATTGTCAGTCACGCTGTGATTCCTGGCAAATCGTTTCAGAGTTTTAAACACGTCAATTAACATGAAGCTAGAATCAATAGACTCTGTTGTTTTGGCCTGTTGCGTGCTGCACAACTTTCTATGCCGGTGCGACACAGTTGCGTACAGTCCGTCTGGCTTTGTGGACTCTGTGGATACGACCAATGGGGAAGTGGAGCCAGGTGAATGGCGTGAAGACACTGCTTCTATTGCAGACCTTCAAACATTTGCATACGGCAAAAACACAGAGGATGCGAAGACCTGCCGAGAAAAGTACTGTCAATATTTTAACGGTCCAGGTGCTGTTACTTGGCAACAGCAGATGTTATAGTTCGCTAAGCAGATGTTATACTTGGCTTCTGATCACATTGATACACTACTTTTATTTTCTGTATTGATAAGCCTAATAAACTGTTCGTGTTATTTTAGCACAGCTTTTTTTTGTCGTTGTTTCGCTACTAAGCAATTCTGCGCAGAGGGGTAACAGCACCATTGTTGTATCTATATACATGTATATATATATATACATTTTTATATATAATATACACAGTCATGGCCAAATGTTTTGAGAATGACACCAAAATTATATTTTCACATGATCTGCTGCCCTCTGGTTTTTATTTCTGTTTGTCTGATGTTTATATCACATACAGAAATATAATTGCAATCATATTATGAGTACCAAAAGTTTATATTGACAGTTAGAATGAGTAATGCAGCAAGTCAATATTTGCAGTGTTGACCCCTCTTCTTCAGGACCTCTGCAATTCTCCCTGGCTGCTCTCAATCAACTTCTGGACCAAACCTGACTGATAGCAGTCCATTCTTGCATAATCAATGCTTGCATTTTGGCAGAATTTGTTGGTTTTTGTTTTTCCACCCGTCTCTTGATGATTGACCACAAGTTCTCAATGGGATTAAGCTCTGGGGAGTTTCCAGGCCATGGACCCAAAATCTCTGTTTTGTTCCCTGAGCCATTTAGTTATCACCTTTGATTTATGGCAAGGTGCTCCATCATGCTGGAAAAGGCATTGTTGGGCGCCAAACTGCTCTTGGACGGTTGGGAGAAGTTGCTCTTGGAGGAATTCTGGTACCATTCTTTATTCATGGCTGTGTGTTTAGGCAAGACTGTGAGTGAGCCGATTCCCTTGGCTGAGAAGCAACCCCACACATGAATGGTTTCAGGATGCTTTACAGTTGGCATGAGACAAGACTGGTGGTAGCGCTCACCTCTTCTTCTCCGAATAAGCTGTTTTCCAGATGTCCCAAACAATCGAAAAGGGGATTCATCAGAGAAAATGACTTTACCCCAGTCCTCAGCAGTCCACTCCCTGTACCTTTTGCATAATATCAGTTGGTCCCTGATGTTTTTTCTGGAGAGAAGTGGCTTCTTTGCTGCCCTCCTTGAAACCAGGCCTTGCTCAAAGAGTCTCTGCCTCACAGTGCAGAAGCACTCACACCAGCCTGCTGCCATTCCTGAGCAAGCTCGGCACTGCTGGTAGTCCAATCCCGCAGCTGAAACAGTTTTAAGATACGGTCCTGGTGCTTGCTGGTCTTTCTTGGGCGCCCTGGAGCCTTTTTGACAACAATGGAAGCTCTCTCCTTGAAGTTCTTGATGATGCGATAGATTGTTGACTGAAGTGCAATCTTTCTAGCTGCGATACTCTTCCCTGTTAGGCCATTTTTGTGCAGTGCAATGATGGCTGCACGTGTTTCTTTAGAGATAACCATGGTTAACTGAAGAGAAACAATATGGTGTCATTCTTACTTAATCATGACTGATTGTTCGCCAGCCCTGTCCTCATCAACACCCACACCTGTGTTAATGGAACAATCACTAAAACGATGTTAGCTGCTCCTTTTAAGGCAGGACTGCAATGATGTTGAAATGTGTTTTGGGGGTTAAAGTTCATTTTCTAGGCAAATATTGACTTAGCAAGTAATTGCTGTTAAGCTGATCACTCTTTATGACATTCTGGAGTATATGCAAATTGCCATTAGAAAAACTGAAGCAGTAGACTTTGTTAATTAATATTTGTATCATCCTCAAAACATTTGGCCATGACTGTATATATATATATATATATATATATATTGTGAGGTAGCACCCCTGGGGAACTCGCTTGGCATGGGGAAATGACATCAGCGACTACATTGTAACGGAACATAACCAGCGGATTTATTGTTTTTCTGTCATAAACCGCTTTCATCACATAAAACATAACACCGTATTTACATTTTCATATGGCAAAACGTACACATTAGTACATCACATGACATTACATTACATTCACATGAGAATCAACGGGACCATATCATGACCTATCGTCGGCCCCAATGGCCGTTACCTCCACCTAACACCCTGGCAGGGATCTTTCCCCATCCTGCTGTAGGGATCCTCAACCTACTCCTAGGGAGTCTCAACCCACACTGCATCATACACATCATACATAGTCAACGGGACTATATCACGACTAGCACAGTCAGTCCCAAAGTCGGCTATACCTATGACCACCAGGCCCTTGAGACGTCCTCGGTCTCTCTCGGCATCCATATGACCGCCTGGCCCTTAAGCCGTCTTCGGTCCTCATATCACACATATGACCGCCTGGCCCTTGAGCCGTCTTCGGCCCTCATCACTGGCTGGCATGCACACATCAGGTGCATCGGCATGAAGCTGGCAGGCTCCCTTCACTTCCCCCACCGGGGACAGATCACTTCCAGCACATCCTCACATGGCAGTGGTCTGGACTGCTCTGACTCCCATCGTCCTCTCCCACTTCAGACACCTGGCAGGTTCTTATCCAGGCTGCCTCACCCTCAGCTGCAACCCAGTGAGTCAATCAGCACATCTCACTCACACACAGACCTGAGATGTGATTAACCCCCTGTGCACCATTCAGGTTTAGCCCAGCAAAGCACTCATACACACAGGTTCAGCCGCTCATTTGGCTCATGAATCTCTCAGATCTTCACCACTCACACTCAGCTGTTCACTCAGCGCATGAAAACCCTTCAGCTGTTAACCCACTGTACACCAGACAGGTTTCACACAGCACACACAGGAAAACCGGCCCATGTGAACAGAGACCTGCACTGATAACCCGTGTGATGCACCCGGCCAGGGGCCACATCACCACAATATATATACACACACATTTGTATACACATGCGTATACAAATATATACATACACACATACATACACGCATATAATTCGTGCAATCATATGTAAACAGATGCATCCATATACACATACAGTCATATGAAAAAGTTTGGTCACCCCTCTTAATCTTACTCTTTTTTTTTTTTTTTGTTTAAAATTGTTTTTTTGCAACAGCTATTTCAGTGTGACATATGTAATAACTGATAGACACAGTAATATTTCAGGTTTGAAATAGGTTTATTGTACTAACCAAAAATGTGAAATATGCATTATTTCAAAATTTGACAGGTGCCAAAGTATGGGCACCCTTCTGATTTTCATGATTTGAATACTCCTAACTACTTTTACTGACTTACTGAAGCACTAAATTGGTTTGGTAACCTCATTGAGCTTTGTACTTCATAGCCCGGTGTATCCAATCATGAGAAAAGCTATTTCAGGTGTCCACTTGCAAGTTGTTCTCCTAGTTGCATCTTCTCTGAGGAGTGGCATCATGGGCTCCTCAAAACAGCTCTCAAATGATCTGAAAAAAAAGATTGTTCAACATAGATGTTCAGGGGAAGGATATGAAAAGTTGTCTCAGAGATTTAACCTGTCAGTGTCCACTGTGAGGAACATAGTAAGGAAATGGAAGACCACAGGAACAGTCAAGAACAATCCACAGACCACCTCCAAAGACCTGCAGCATCATCTTGCAGCAGATGGTGTCACTGTGCATCGGTCAACAATACAGCGCACACTGCACAAAGAGAAGCTGTATGGGAGAGTGATGCGAAATAAGCCGTTTCTGCATGCATGCCACAAACAGAGTCGGCTGAGGTCTGAAAAAGCTCATTTGGACAAGCCAGTTTCATTTTGGAAGAAGGTCCTGTGGACTGATGAAACAAAGATTGAGTTGTTTGGTCATACAACAAGGCGTTATGCATGGTGCCACAAAAACACAGCATTCCAAGAAAAACACTTGCTACCCACTGTCAAATTTGGGGGAGGGTCCATCATGCTTTTGGGCTGTGTGGCCAATGACGGCAACAGGAATCTTGTTAAATTGAGGGTCGCATGGATTCTACTCAGTATCAGATTCTTGAGAATAATGTTCAAGAATCAGTGTCAAAGTTGAAGTTACGCCGGGGATGGATCTTTCAGCAAGACAATGATCCAAAACACCACTCCAAATCTACTCAGGCATTCATGCAGAGGAACAATTACAATGTTCTGGAATGGCCATCCCAGTCCCCAGACCTGAATATCATTGAACATCTGTGGGATGTTTTGAAGCGGGCTGTCCATGCTCAGCGACCATCAAACTTAACTGAACTGGAATTGTTTTGTAAAGAGGAATGGTCAAAAATACCTTCATCCAGGATCCAGGAACTCATTAACAGCTACAGGAAACGACTAGAGACTGTTATTTTTGCAAAAGGTGGATGTACTAAATATTAATGTCACTTTTCTGTTGAGGTGCCCATACTTTTGCACCTGTCAAATTTTGAAATAATGCATATTTCACATTTTTGGTTAGTACAATAAACCTCATTTCAATCCTGAAATATTACTGTGTCCATCTGTTATTACATATATCACACTGAAATAGCTGTTGCAAAAAAACAAATTTTAAACAAAAAAAAGAGTAAGATTAAGAGGGGTGCCCAAACTTTTTCATATGACTACATGTTTATATACATGTGTAAATACACACACACAGGGCCGCACCGTCCATTGGACAGTGTGAGCCCTGTCATTCAGGCGGCAGCCGGCAGGGGGAGCGGCAGTGCAGAAGGGGGCGGCGCCTCATGCACACAGCCTCCCCCTGTCATGGCGCCGGCCCTCACCGCAGGTAAGCGGCGACCCGGGGAGAGGCACAGAAGGGGCGGCAGCGCGCTGCCCAGGGTTCAACAGCACCCCCCCCCACGGTACTCACGGCCGCGGCCGGCAATGACTGCCGCGGCTCAGGTGGCAGAAGGGGCGGCAGTGCTGGGCTCCACTAGCACCCCCCCCGCAATCGGTGCCACGGCAGGAGGGGCTTGGTGCACCCCTGCTCACATATACACACACGTATACAGATACCTATATATACACATACATACTCTCAGACATACAGTTATGCATACAAAGAAATGCCTATTTCCATGTGAATATATGTATTAATACATATACACACATTAGTACAGCAACAGTGCACACACCAGTGTTCTAGTTTGACCGGAGACGCAGGCAGCGTTCCCGTCTGACTGGAGATGCAATAGTTGTCACCAGCAGCGTTCCCAAAGTGACGCTAGTGTGGCGTGGCGTCATGACGCTATTCCCGCACTCTGGTGGGCGGAATTGAGTCCACAGGCAGGAACATGGTGGCCAGTAGATATTCCACACACTGGGGGCATGCTGAAGTGGTCTATCTAATCTCTGAGATAGATGCTCGGGATTATGATGGCGAGTACGAGCATCCAGTTCTCCATAAGCAGGGTGTTCTTAAGAGGATCCGCCACGGCCTGCAGCGCAAATTCGGGGTGGAGCGGAGTACTAAGCAGATTAGGAAGAAACTGGCGGACCTGCACTACAAGTCCCAGGATCTGATCGCAAGTATCCGGGCACAGAGGCAACGGCATCGGGGTGAGTGTTGTAGAGCGGGTCTGGGGAAGTTGGCTTTACTTATTAACCCCTTTAGCCCTGGTGTAACAGGCCACATTAACCCCGCTGCCCAGAATATACCCTGTGTTAAAGTGACCTAGCCCAGATTGTACCCCGGGTATATTATATTATGACCTAGCCACAACTACACCCCGGGACCAATGTATGATATACCCCTCCCGACCGGTGTCACAGCGTTTGTAACATGTGGGAATCGTGCTCCTGCAGCTTGAGTGAGGGTGTCACTGACCTGCCACTCTCCTCTGCTGGCGATCTCAGTGCTTCGTGGCGTGTGACAGGGCTCTCCCCCCCCCCCCCCGATTCTCCATAGGCTAAGACCCACCCCTAACCCCCACCGTTCAAATCAACTCTCCTATCCGTAGAACCACTTCAAGATGTTTCAGCGCCTCCAGGTCCACCAGCGATGCAGCCTCCAGCTCCATCAGCGACGCCGTCTCCAGCTCCAACAGCTACGCCGCCTCCAGCTACACCAGCCAGTTCCCCACATGCAGCAGCAACACCACCTCCAGAAGTGGCATCGTCTGGCTCCACCACCACCACAGCGGCATTCTTTCTGGTAAGTGCAGCACATAAATAAACTGCAGACAAGTTGTAAAGGATACATGTATGGGGCCCCTTCACACGCAGCTTGGAGCAGCCTTAAAAATTGCAAGCAAAATTGCATGCAAAAACGCATGGTACCATTTAGTGCCATGCATTTTCGCATGCAATTTCCATAGGGCCCCATGTTAAAAAAAAAGCATGTGATTTTGACTATGCACCAAAAAATGCAACATGATGCATTTTTTGGTGCTGAGCCAAAATCGCAAGGAAAAAATGCATAGCACTTAACACATGCGATTTGAGTATGAGAGAATGTTTTTTTTCCATTTGGTCCTATGGATGTGATTTACAAAAAAAACAAGTGTGAAAATCGCATGGGAAAAAAGCATCCACGACGCAAGTGTGACCCTATCCTTACCTGGTGTTTATCATGGTTACCAGCCTGTGAAGTCGCTGGATCACTGGTCTCTCGCGTTGACACGCGCGGATGTGTGCTGACCAGTGGGAGACCAAGGACCAAAAAAAATGGTTGGAGGGCTGCTGTGTACTATGAAGTGTTCTTTGTTTCCATAGCCGGTGGTGCCAGTGGATCTGGGTGGGGCGTCAGTCCGTCCCCACCTCTCGTCAAGGAGGAAGGCCAACTGGAAGCGGAGGAACCCCAAAACCGTAAGTTTAAAAAAAAAAAATAGTACGTCTAAATTACAAGCATGGTAAAAATTAGCCTTGTAAACTTTTATCATTCCCTCCATAGAAATCCTGACTTTGGAAGACCTGTTGGCAAATAACAACCAGATACGGGAAGACCTGGCGCGGTATGCCAACGGGTGGAGCACCAACAAATGATGCTGGAGAGGTACGTGTTGGCCCAACAACAGTGGTGGCAGCCACTGAACCTCAGCCACAAACTGATTTTTTTTTTTTTTTTTTTTTTTGTGGCCCAGTTAAGGGCTGCCACTGTTGCCGCTTTTTGGTTGGTGTGGTTGTGAGGTGATGAGGTGATGATGGGGATGCACTTACTACTGACGGTGTTCCCCAGATTTCTCAGGTTCGACCTCTCTCAGATATTTGCACACAGTCTCTGTTTTTCTGACAGTGATCGTACCGGTAGCTGGTCAGCAGCTGGTCTGGTTCACCAAGCACCCCCTTTTAGGCCTTTCCGGATCTCTCTCCTCTGGACTGCTCACTACATGAGGGCCAGCAGTCGTGTGACTAGGTGTGGCTTTAAGTTTGGGATGAATGACTTACCATCGCTTACCATCCCAGCTGCTGCACTTCTCTGTGGCTATCAGTCCGCAGGGGTGCCACATATGTATGGTGTATATATTCAGTGTATGTATATGTGTACAGTTTGTATAAAAGTGGTATGTCTTGTACGTCAATTGTATATAGTGTATATAATCTGTACATATATTGTCAATATTTTCTGTGTGTTGTATATATTGTATGTATATAATTTGTACATACTTTGTACATTGTAAACATTTTGTGCATTATTTTGTGTATTTATGTACATATTGTATAGTATGTGAAGGATGTATATAACCTGTACATATTTTCCAATTGTTTTGGTTTATGACTAGTTTTGTCATAAAGTTTTGGATTTATGTGAAATTACGTGTACTTTTATATACGCTCTTGACTTAAAATTTTTAATCCCAACCAAAAAACCATGTTTATCACTGTCACCCATTATGTCATTCATGCAAACAGGCCACATGTTTGAAGCAAAAGAACAATTTTTATTATAATCAAAACACATATTGTATTAATACAATCAATAAACTCAAAAACAAAACTATCAACACAACATATCTGAACACTTATGAAAACCTCAAAATTTACAATACTACTACAACTCTTGGTAGTAGCCATCCGGATTTCCATATTGTTGCCTGGGCATTGAACATAAGTGGCACTATTACAATACACAAATTATTAGTCCAACTTCTGACCAACTTACTGGTTGCAGTGAAATCATGGACACATTGTTCCATTGTACACAGCCACAAAATGGAGCAATGTGTCCATGTTTTCACTGCAACCAGTAAGTTGGTCAGAAGTTGGACTAATAAGTTGGTGTGTGCAAACTGGCCATAACTGGCTAGAGTTCTGAAACATGGGAAACTGTGGGGGGCCAAGGTGCAATGTAAGTGAAGGAGCAGGGAAGGGAATAGTGCTTCAATCCAGCATGTTGCTCCTAGAATGTGTGCCTGGACCAGGCAGCTGGCACCACCTGAATGAAATCAGCAAGAAGGAAGATCCGGCACCACAGGCATGCAACGTTTTTGGATCCGGCAGAAAAAACCCACTTCTCCAGGATACATCCGGCGAGATAGCAGCCGGATGGCAAATAACTGCCATCCAGCTCCATCAGGCCCCATAGTATCCTATGGAGCAAAAATCTGGTCCCGGGCTGTCACCCCTGACAGCCCCGGACCGGATCACGCCGCAATGTGAACCCAGCCTTAGCAGTAACCTTCTCGTTCCAAAGGCAGATCCCTTTCCCATTCTTCATAATTATCTATAAAAAAGGAAAAAAATGTGAGCAAAAATACAATACACCATGTATGCTTTACGGCTCATACAGTACAATCATTGACCTACACATATATCCTTTTACACATTAAATATATTCCGTTTATCACAAACATATAAATAAATGAATAAATATGAATAAATATTTCATATGTATGTTTTTTCAAGTTAAATGGGGATGTATGGACAATTTGTCATATAAGCATATTTATATTTATATGATATATTGTTACTTATGATTATAAATAATATTTATATAATTATATATTCACTAGCTGTAAGCCCGATGCAAATGCATCGGGTGTCTAGAATCTTTTTATATTTTTTTTAAGATTTTCAAATAATCCAATTATTCCAATGACATCTTTACACCAACTACATATATTTGTATGGTTGATATCATTTAAGGAAAATTGAACTATTATGTTGTAAGGGTCTTAGAACACAAAGTAGCAATACTTGTTAATGTGTCAATTGTTTGAATTGATGAATTAACATTACTAATGTGTGTATCGCCAGTTTGTGTCAGCTCACCAATCGCGTCAAGATGCCTTTACGCCTGGTGAGTCCTACTCTAACTAAATCCGAATTGATATAATTTAGATATTTTTTATAGCTGGATTTTTCTTAGATTTTTTGATGATTGTGATGTAAATAATAAAATTTTGTAAATTGATACAGAAGGAGTTACCAGCTACAGACTTGCAGCAATATCCATGCAATAACAAAAAAACTTGTAATTAACCTACGGTAAATGGAGTTAACGTAGCTTCAGCAGGTGCATAAGATGCATCCACTAACTAACCACAGGTGACTGCAGTTGATGTGGATGAGACTGCCACAACTATGTTGTCTGCACAAACGCAAGTTAAGTACAAATTACATATATGCAATTATGAAAATTACTGTAAGTATGTTGTTGGTGAGTCCTTCATGATCAATTATTATCATTTAGTATATTCCTCAACAAATTGAAAAAATCTAAGAAAAATGGCGTGGTAGAATCTAATTAATAATTTATGTTTGTCCCTATCTATCTAAACATGTGGAACACACCTTGCTAATGAGATGTGTGTGAACAGCCGTCCCACCCGTCTCTTAGCTGTTCACAAAAACCTCTCCCTTTAAAGAATAAGAATCAAATCTCTCAGCACGTAGAGTACTGGAGCTTTAAATAGTGGTTTCTATCACCCTGTGAGAAAATCAGAATGATACACATCTCCAATGAAATCTGTAATGTGTATTTCCACAAATATTGTATAAACTATGTACATAAAAAACTGAAAATGTAAAGACTAAACTAATTTTTTTTTTTTTTTTAAATAGAAAAGGTAAAAAAATAAAATAGGCAAAAGTTCATCCCAAAATATTCCGATAGACAATATTTTTGGTGAAGACTTTGTCAGTGTTAGGCACCAATTTGCCTTGAATGCATGAATCCACCACTTTCACCTTCACATTGCATCGTCTCTTCACACGTGAGAAAGCCACATATAATTGTCCATGACCAAAAACAGGTTCTGGCAAATAAATCCCCACTTTCTCCAATGTTTGGCCTTGTGATTTATTTATGGTCATGGCAAAGGCAGGCTTCACGGGAAATTGTCGACGTCTTAGTTTGAAAGGCAATCCAGTCTCAGATGGACAGAGATCAATTCTTGGAATGAAGACTACATTTCCTTCATCCGAGCCAGAAATTACTTTTGCTTGTATCATGTTGTCAAACAAAGCAATAATAATCATGCGAGTCCCGTTGCAAAGTCCTTTTCTGCTGTTAAAATTACGCAAAAGCATTACAATTGTACCAACTTTTAATTTCAGGAGATGAGAAGGCATTCCTGTTGGTGTTAGAGAATTTAGAAATTCCACTGGATATTGGTCGATATTTTCCGTCTCATCTGGATCAATGGAATCGTCGCTCATATATTCAATGTATTCTCCAGGAATACAATCCATAACTTTTGAATTGATCAAATCCACAGCGTCATTTTTGGGACAAAGAATGGCATGTGATGCAGCATTCTGAATACTTTCGTCATTATTCACATCAATGACAATGTTTTCACCAAATATATCCAAGATTAAAGAGCCAGTGCAGATCATGTCTTGCGGGATCTCAATGACATCATCACCAAGGTTGTAATCATTGGACAATTCTCCATTTCCCAGTTGAATTAACCAATTGCTATAATCAGAATCAATGGAGCGCATGTTGTTAATGAGCGGCAATTGATTGAAAAGCTGCCATTGTCGTGAAAATTTAATGCAGCTCTCTACGATGTCTGTCCTTGTTCCATGAGAGATGATAGGAAGACACTGCCGAAAGTCTCCTCCCAGAACAATGACTTTCCCTCCAAAGGGTAATTTATTTTCTTGGAGACATCAGTTGTCATGACATCCCGTAATAATTGATCAATTACATGCAAAGCGTATTTTGACAACATAGTAGACTCATCGATGATGAAGAGTTTGGTAGTCTTCAAATGTTGGGCCGCATCAGTATCATTTTTGATTCTTGAAACGGATGTCTCATTAATTGGTATTGGTATGCCATACAGTAAATGGATAGTTCTTCCTCCTTGCAATAGATTAGCAGCAATCCCTGTACTGGCTGCAGGTGAGACAACTTCTTCTCCTCTCAGTTCATGAATCAATAGATGATAGAGATATGTTTTCCCACTTCCACCTGGTCCGTCAATAAAAAAGCACTTTGGCTTATCACTTGTATCCTCTAAAGCTTTATGGATTGCATTATAGGCCAAACGTTGTTGATCATTTAAGGTGGCTTTCATTTCACGTGCTCTTACTAACTCTTCTTCTTTGTTGTATTGAGGACGAATATGTGGTTTTCTTTTTGGGCATGGTAGATTAAAATCATTAAAATGTTTTGCATGAAATTTTAAAACATGTTCAACATCAGTCATGGCATATCCTTCACAATGCTCACAATCATCAGTGTCAGGGTGGTAGGCATGGCAGTAATCTTGAACGAAGTGTTGTTTAAATTCTTGCCACAACTCCAGGGGATGATTAGGAGGACCAAAGACACATATATATGCAAATATGTCACGGAGCTGTGCAGGCATATTGAGAACACAGGCATCCAATAAAGTTTTTCTCCAAACACTGTCATCGAAGAGCAATCCAAGGGCTAATGCCGCCTCTTTAAAAGTTGGGTATGTGACTTCCTTAACAGTCTTAAGGTTGTCAAAACTTGTAGCTCCTTTAACATGAAGTAACAACAGCCTTAAATAGTAGCGTTCTTGTTCTTAAATACTAACAGTGTATAGTCTACCAATGACTGAAGCACCTCCTCTCCTTCTAACTTCCCATGCACCTTCTTTCCAAACATAATGCTCAGGAATTTGACGATATAAGTACTCCCGAGCATTGGGATCATTCTCATTGAGGGCAAAGTAGGCCATGAGTGTTGATTGTCTGTCCATTAAATAAGTGATGTTGTCCACAGAATCACCCTCGTGAAAAAAAAGTGATTGTGAATGAGGCAGATGTACTGCAAGACGAATAATGCTGTGAGATTGTCTATGCATTGGGAAAGCAAAGATTCGCCAAGCTGCCTCTGGTGCACTGACATATCTGGAATCCATGAATTTATGAGTTTCATCGTGTCTGATGTTGGTTTCACAAATTTCCACATTGGCTTTATCATGACCTTTGTACACATATTTGAAGAGGTATTTGACGCTCTGAATGGAAGCACATACTTCCACATTAATATGGCACTTATATTTTAACTAGCTGTGAGCCCGATGCAAATGCATCGGGATTCTAGAGCGTGCATTAATTTGATTATAGTAGTTATAGCTGTTAGCCTGATGCAAATGCATCGGGTATCTAAAATATGTTTATTGTTTTTTTAAAGTTTTTTAAATAATAATCGCATCATCAATAGCAATAATATAAGCCATAGCATTATTATTAGCAGTAATAGCAGTATTAATAGCATTATTAGCAGTATTATGAGCATTAATAACAGTATTAATAGCATTAATAGCATTATTATTAGCATTAATAGCATTATTAATAGCATTATTAGCATTAATAATAGCATTAATAACATTATTAATAGCATTGATAGCATTATTATTAGCATTAATAGCATTAATAATAGCATTATTAGCATTAATAATAGCATTAATAACATTATTAATAGCATTAATAGCATTATTATTAGCATTAATAGCATTAATAATAACATTATTAGCATTAATAATAGCATTAATAACAGTATTAATAGCATTAATAGCATTATTAATAGAATTAAATAGCATTATTATTAGCATTAATAGCATTAATAGCATAATTAATAGCATTAATAGCATTAATAGCATTATATTAGCATTATAATAGATTATTATTAGCATTATATAGCATTAATAGATAAATATTAGCATTAATAGCATTAATAGCATAATTAATAGCATTAATAGCATTATAATAGCATTAATAGCATTATATTAGCATTAATAGCATTAATAATAGCATTATAGTATAATAATAATAGCATTAATAACATTATTAATAGCATTAATAGCATTATTAATAGCATTAATAGCATTATTATTAGCATTAATAGATTAATAATGGCATTATTAGCATTAATAATAGCATTAATAACATTAATAGCATTAATAGCATTATTATAGCATTAATAGCATTAATAGCATTATTATTAGCATTAATAGCATTAATAATACATTAATAGATAAATATTAGCATTAATAGCATTATTAGCATTAATATAATAGCATTAATAACATTATTAATAGCATTAATAGCATTATTATTAAAATTAATAGAATTAATAATATGCATTATTAAAGCATAATAATAGCATTAATATACATTATTAAATTAGCATTAATAGCATTAATAGATTATTAATAGCAATGAATAGCATTATTAATAGCATTAATAGGATTATTATAGTTAGCATTAATATAGCATTAAATAATAGCATTATTAGCATTATTAATAGCATTAATAACATTATTAATAGCATTAATAGCATCATTATTAGCATTAATAGCATTAATAATAGCATTATTAGCATTATTAATAGCATGAATAACATTATTAATAGCATAAATAGCATTATTATTAGCATAAATAGCATTAATATATAGGATTATTAGCATTAATAATAGCATTAATAACATTATTAATAGCATTAATAGCATTATTATTAGCATTAATAGAATTAATAATAGCATTATTAGCATTAATAATAGCATTAATAACATTATTAATAGCATTAATAGCATTATTATTAGCATTAATAGCATTATAATTAGCATTAACAGCATTATAATATACCATTAATAGGATAAATATTAGCATTAATAGCATTAATAGCATAAATAATAGGATTAATAGCATTATTAATAGCATTAATAGCATTATTAATAGCATTAATAGCATTATAATTAGCATAAATAGCATTAATAATAGGATTATTAGCATTAATAATAGCATTAATAACATTATTAATAGCATTAATAGCATTATTATTAGCATAAATAGAATTAATAATAGCATAATTAGCATTAATAATAGCATTAATAGCATTATTAATAGCATTAATAGCATTATTATTAGCATTAATAGCATTAATAGCATTAATAATACCATTAATAGGATAAATATTAGCATTAATAGCATTAATAGCATAAATAATAGGATTAATAGCATTATTAATAGCATTAATAGCATTATTAATAGCATTAATAGCATAATTATTAGCATAAATAGCATTAATAATAGCATTATTAGCATTAATAATAGCATTAATAACATTATTAATAGCATTAATAGCATTATTATTAGCATTAATAGCATTAATAGCATTATTATTAGCATTAATAGCATTAATAATACCATTAATAGGATAAATATTGACATTAATAGCATTAATAATAGCATTATTAGCATAAATAATAGCATTAATAACATTATTAATAGCATTAATAGCATTATTATTAGCATTAATAGCATTAATAGTATTATTAATAGCATGAATAGCATTATTAATAGCATTAATAGCATTATTATTAGCATTAATAGCATTAATAATAGCATTATTAGCATTATTAATAGCATTAATAACATTATTAATAGCATTAATAGCATCATTATTAGCATTAATAATAGCATTATTAGCATTATTAATAGCATGAATAACATTATTAATAGCATAAATAGCATTATTATTAGCATAAATAGCATTAATAATAGGATTATTAGCATTAATAATAGCATTAATAACATTATTAATAGCATTAATAGCATTATTATTACATTATTAATAGCATTAATAGCATTATTATTAGCATTAATAGAATTAATAATAGCATTATTAGCATTAATAATAGCATTAATAACATTATTAATAGCATTAATAGCATTATTATTAGCATTAATAGCATTATAATTAGCATTAACAGCATTAATAATACCATTAATAGGATAAATATTAGCATTAATAGCATTAATAGCATAAATAATAGGATTAATAGCATTATTAATAGCATTAATAGCATTATTAATAGCATTAATAGCATTATAATTAGCATAAATAGCATTAATAATAGGATTATTAGCATTAATAATAGCATTAATAACATTATTAATAGCATTAATAGCATTATTATTAGCATAAATAGAATTAATAATAGCATAATTAGCATTAATAATAGCATTAATAGCATTATTAATAGCATTAATAGCATTATTATTAGCATTAATAGCATTATTATTAGCATTAATAGCATTAATAATACCATTAATAGGATAAATATTAGCATTAATAGCATTAATAGCATAAATAATAGGATTAATAGCATTAATAGCATAAATAATAGGATTAATAGCATTATTAATAGCATTAATAGCATAATTATTAGCATAAATAGCATTAATAATAGCATTATTAGCATTAATAATAGCATTAATAACATTATTAATAGCATTAATAGCATTATTATTAGCATTAATAGCATTAATAGCATTATTATTAGCATTAATAGCATTAATAATACCATTAATAGGATAAATATTGACATTAATAGCATTAATAATATTATTATTAGCATAAATAATAGCATTAATAACATTATTAATAGCATTATTATTAGCATTAATAGCATTAATAGTATTATTAATAGCATGAATAGCATTATTAATAGCATTAATAGGATTATTATTAGCATTAATAGCATTAATAATAGCATTATTAGCATTATTAATAGCATTAATAACATTATTAATAGCATTAATAGCATCATTATTAGCATTAATAGCATTAATAATAGCATTATTAGCATTATTAATAGCATGAATAACATTATTAATAGCATAAATAGCATTATTATAAGCATAAATAGCATTAATAATAGGATTATTAGCATTAATAATAGCATTAATAACATTATTAATAGCATTAATAACATTATTAATAGCATTAATAGCATTATTATTAGCATTAATAGAATTAATAATAGCATTATTAGCATTAATAATAGCATTAATAACATTATTAATAGCATTATTATTAGCATTAATAGCATTAATAATAGCATTATTAGCATTATAAATAGCATTAATAACATTATTAATAGCATTAATAGCATTATTATTAGCATAAATAGCATTAATAATAGGATTATTAGCATTATTAATAGCATTAATAACATTATTAATAGCATTATTATTAAAATTAATAGAATTAATAATAGCATTATTAGCATTAATAATAGCATTAATAACATTATTAATAGCATTAATAGCATTATTATTAGCATTAATAGCATTAATAGTATTATTAATAGCATGAATAGCATTATTAATAGCATTATTATTAGCATTAATAGCATTAATAATAGCATTATTAGCATTATTAATAGCATTAATAACATTATTAATAGCATTAATAGCATTATTATTAGCATTAATAGCATTAATAATAGCATTATTAGCATTATTAATAGCATTAATAACATTATTAATAGCATTAATATCATTATTATTAGCATAAATAGCATTAATTAATAGGATTATTAGCATTAATAATAGCATTAATAACATTATTAATAGCATTAATAGCATTATTATTAGCATTAATAGCATTATAATTAGCATTAACAGCATTAATAATACCATTAATAGGATAAATATTAGCATTAATAGCATAAATAATAGGATTAATAGCATTATTAATAGCATTATTAATAGCATTAATAGCATTATAATTAGCATAAATAGCATTAATAATAGGATTATTAGCATTAATAATAGCATTAATAACATTATTAATAGCATTAATAGCATTATTATTAGCATAAATAGAATTAATAATAGCATAATTAGCATTAATAATAGCATTAATAGCATTATTAATAGCATTAATAGCATTATTATTAGCATTAATAGCATTATTATTAGCATTAATAGCATTAATAATACCATTAATAGGATAAATATTAGCATTAATAGCATTAATAGCATAAATAATAGGATTAATAGCATTAATAGCATTAATAATAGCATTATTAGCATTATAAATAGCATTAATAACATTATTAATAGCATTAATAGCATTATTATTAGCATAAATAGCATTAATAATAGGATTATTAGCATTATTAATAGCATTAATAACATTATTAATAGCATTATTATTAAAATTAATAGAATTAATAATAGCATTATTAGCATTAATAATAGCATTAATAACATTATTAATAGCATTAATAGCATTATTATTAGCATTAATAGCATTAATAGTATTATTAATAGCATGAATAGCATTATTAATAGCATTAATAGGATTATTATTAGCATTAATAGCATTAATAATAGCATTATTAGCATTATTAATAGCATTAATAACATTATTAATAGCATTAATAGCATTATTATTAGCATTAATAGCATTAATAATAGCATTATTAGCATTATTAATAGCATTAATAACATTATTAATAGCATTAATATCATTATTATTAGCATAAATAGCATTAATAATAGGATTATTAGCATTAATAATAGCATTAACAACATTATTAATAGCATTAATAGCATTATTATTAGCATTAATAGAATTAATAATAGGATTATTAGCATTAATAACATAATTATTAGCATTAATAGCATTATTATTAGCAGTAATATTATTATTAGCATTTTTTTTTAAATTATTATTTATTATTTGTTATTTATTTTTTAATTATGTTTTATTTATTTTTTTATAATTTTTTAATTATTTTTTAATTATTTTTGTATTATTAAATTTATTATTTAGGCTGAGAGGCAGTTGTCATTCAGGTGCGCTAAAGGGCTGATCTTATTAGCATATATTTTATTTTTTTATTATTATTTTTATAGAATTTTTTATTATTTTTAATTAATTTTTTTATTATTTTTTAATTCTTTTTTAATTATTTTTTTTATTATTTAATTTATTATTTAGGCTGAGAGGCAGTTCTCATTCAGGTCCGCAAAGGGCTGATCTTATTAGCATATATTTTATTTTTATATTATTATTTTTATTGAATTTTTTATTATTTGTAATTATTTTTTTTTATTATTTTTTAATTCTTTTTTAATTATTTTTTTTATTATTTAATTTATTATTTAGGCTGAGACGCAGTTCTCATTCAGGTCCGCAAAGGGCTGATCTTATTAGCATATATTTTATTTTTTTATTATTATTTTTATTGAATTTTTAATTATTTTTAATTATTTTTTTTTATTATTTTTTAATTCTTTTTTAATTATTTTTTTTATTATTTAATTTATTATTTAGGCTGAGACGCAGTTCTCATTCAGGTCCGCAAAGGGCTGATCTTATTAGCATATATTTTATTTTTTTATTATTATTTTTATTGAATTTTTTATTATTTTTAATTATTTTTTTTTATTATTTTTTAATTCTTTTTTAATTATTTTTTTAATTATTTAATTTATTATTTAGGCTGAGACGCAGTTCTCATTCAGGTCCGCAAAGGGCTGATCTTATTAGCATATATTTTATTTTTTTATTATTATTTTTATTGAATTTTTTATTATTTTTAATTATTTTTTTTTATTATTTATTAATTCTTTTTTAATTCTTTTTTTTATTATTTAATTTATTATTTAGGCTGAGACGCAGTTCTCATTCAGGTCCGCAAAGGGCTGATCTTATTAGCATATATTTTATTTTTTTATTATTATTTTTATTGAATTTTTTATTATTTTTAATTATTTTTTTTAATTATTTTTTAATTCTTTTTTAATTCTTTTTTTTATTATTTAATTTATTATTTAGGCTGAGACGCAGTTCTCATTGAGGTCCGCCTTTGTTTTTTCCCATTGAAATGCATTAGCGGTGTGTCGGCGATTTTATGGCCGACCACCTGGTTCTATTTGTCGGCCCTAAAATCGCGGACACACCGCTAATGCATCTCTATGGGCAGTCAGCCCGATTTCGGATTGAACGGCGACCAATCAGAATTCGAGCTGACTTGCCCATAGACATGCATTAGCGGTGTGTCCGCGATTTTAGGGCCGAGAAATAGAACCAGGTGGCCGGCCATAAAATCGCCGACACACCGCTAATGTATGTCAATGGGAAAAAAGACGGACCTGAATGAGAACTGAATGACGGGCTCTTCTGATTGGCTGAGGTCAGCGACCAATCAGAAGAGCCCTTCACATTTCATTGAGATACAATGGCGGATTGATCGTCCATTGTATCTTAATGTTAGTTGAAGAGGACGTCGGAGCTGGAAGTTGGCGGAAAGAAGACAGAAGATCCCCGGAGACGGACGAAGAGGCGGAAAGAAGAGAGAAGACCCCCGGGACCGGAGGAAGAGGACGCCTGGCCGGACGGACGATCAGATGACTTGAAGGCATGTAAGTGATCGACGGGGACGGGTAGGGCCTTAGGTGTTAGGGAAAGCGGCGAGGCTTAGAGGGTAGGGGCTTAGGGCGGCAGGGGTTTAGGTGCGGCTTAGGGGGTAGGGGTAGGGGATTAGGTGCAGTTTAGGGGTTAGGGGCTTGCGGCGGCAGGGGTTTAGGTGCGGATGCGGGGTAGTGGCTTAGGGGGGTAGGGGGTTAGGTGCGGCTTAGGGGGTAGGGGCTTAGGGCGGCAGGGGTTTAGGTGCGGCTTAGGGGGTAGGGGTAGGGGATTAGGTGCAGCTTAGGGGTTAGGGGCTTGCAGCGGCAGGGGTTTAGGTGCGGATGCGGGGTAGTGGCTTAGGGGGGTAGGGGGTTAGGTGCGGCTTAGGGGGTAGAGGTAGGGGATTAGGTGCGGCTTAAGGGGTAGGGGCTTAGGGCGGCAGGGGTTTAGGTGCGGTTTAGGGGGTAGGGGTAGGGGATTATGTGCAGCTTAGGGGTTAGGTGCGGCTTAGGGGTTAGGGGCTTGCGGCGGCAGGGGTTTATTTGCGGATGCGGGGTAGTGGCTTACGGCGGCAGGGAGTAGGGGGTTAGGTGCGGCTTAGGGGGTAGGGGCTTAGGGCGGCAGGGGTTTAGGTGCGGCTTAGGGGGTAGGGGTAGGGGATTAGGTGCAGCTTAGGGGTTAGGGGCTTGCAGCGGCAGGGGTTTAGGTGCGGATACGGGGTAGTGGCTTAGGGGGGTAGGGGTTAGGTGCGGCTTAGGGGGTAGAGGTAGGGGATTAGGTGCGGCTTAAGGGGTAGGGGCTTAGGGCGGCAGGGGTTTAGGTGCGGTTTAAGGGGTAGGGGTAGGGGATTATGTGCAGCTTAGGGGTTAGGTGCGGCTTAGGGGTTAGGGGCTTGCGGCGGCAGGGGTTTATTTGCGGATGCGGGGTAGTGGCTTACGGCGGCAGGGAGTAGGGGGTTAGGTGCGGCTTAGGGGGTAGGGGGTTAGGGCGGCAGGGGTTTAGGTGCGGCTTAGGGGGTAGGGGTAGGGAATTAGGTGCAGCTTAGGGGTTAGGGGCTTGCAGCGGCAGGGGTTTAGGTGCGGATGCGGGGTAGTGGGTTAGGTGCGGCTTAGGGGGTAGAGGTAGGGGGTTAGGGCGGCAGGGTTTAGGTGCGGCTTAGGGGGTAGGGGTAGGGAATTAGGTGCAGCTTAGGGGTTAGGGGCTTGCAGCGGCAGGGGTTTAGGTGCGGATGCGGGGTAGTGGCTTAGGGGGGTAGGGGGTTAGGTGCGGCTTAGGGGGTAGAGGTAGGGGATTAGGTGCGGCTTAAGGGGTAGGGGCGGCTTAGGGGGTAGGGGTAGGGATTAGGTGCAGCTTAGGGGTTAGGGGCTTGCAGCGGCAGGGGTTTAGGTGCGGATGCGGGGTAGTGGCTTAGGGGGGTAGGGGGTTAGGTGCGGCTTAGGGGGTAGAGGTAGGGGATTAGGTGCGGCTTAAGGGTAGGGGCGGCTTAGGGGGTAGGGGTAGGGGATTAGGTGCAGCTTAGGGGTTAGGGGCTTGCAGCGGCAGGGGTTTAGGTGCGGATGCGGGGTAGTGGCTTAGGGGGGTAGGGGGTTAGGTGCGGCTTAGGGGGTAGAGGTAGGGGATTAGGTGCGGCTTAAGGGGTAGGGGCTTAGGGCGGCAGGGGTTTAGGTGCGGTTTAGGGGGTAGGGGTAGGGGATTATGTGCAGCTTAGGGGTTAGGTGCGGCTTAGGGGTTAGGGGCTTGCGGCGGCAGGGGTTTATTTGCGGATGCGGGGTAGTGGCTTACGGCGGCAGGGTAGGGAGCTTGCGGCAGAGGGTAGTGGGTGCGGCGGGGTAGTGCGGCAGGGGGTAGGGGCTTCGGCGTCGGGGTAGTGGCTTAGGGGTTAGGGCGGCAGTGGGTAGGGGCTTGGGGTTGTGTGGCTTGGTTAGTGTACGCGTAGTGGCTTAGAGCGGCAGGGGTCTGTAGTGTACAGCGCGATGGTATACTACAGTCCCATGGCGCTTATGGTCATGGGACTGTAGTATACTATAGCGGTGTACACTACAGGAGTATGGGCTTCGGTGGCTTGGTTAGCGGTGTTGCGACTCGCAATGCCCGCTTCGCGGGCATTGCTTCGCTAGGCTGCTTCGTGAGTCGCCTTGGCCGCTACGCGGCCACGGGGAGAGTCCAGGAGAAGCAGCTCGGACTCGCTAACTAAGCGACCGGAAGCAGCGCCGCTCCGACGGAAGTCGCTACGGCAATTATATAATAGATAGAAGGAAAGGGTTATAAGGAACCACCCAAGAATTATCAATCATCTTGGAATCGTGTGGAAAAGAAGGTCCTTCGTTTCTTTGATAACTTGGATATTGCGAGGTAGCAACCGGGGAACCCGCTTGCAAAACGACAAGAACACGTGTTTATAAGGTTAACCAATGTCTACCCGTTTATTTTCACATATTAATCACATAACCCGGGTAGCATGTTTGACACATATCACATTGATTAACAACACTTTACATAAATACACCATACATTTACATTTAACATCACATAACACTTATATTGCACATAACGTTTTATAGTAACCCGGGACCTTTAGCCATCTCTGTCCCCATTGGAGCTCTACCAATAGCTCCCATGGTGGCTACGGCCTCCGGCCTACTTACACTATACATAAGTTACAGTACGATGATGACCCTTCCGGGTTCATAACAGGGATTGAGCAACCTGAGTACCGGGTATATCATGTATCCCCAAGGGGCTCCTTCCAGGACGTATCTCCGCCTACGTCCCGGTCAGAGTCCACATGGTTCAACCATGGTGTCCCCACTCTAGGAGCCCTTTTAACCCCTACTTCTGACCTTCGTTACATACGCCTCAACGGGCCCTGTGGGTCCCAATGGCGGTACCTGCCGCCTGGCTTTAGTCACCCCAGCATGATGATATACATTCACCCCTAGTCAGGAATCCTGCCTGACCGCGACCTAACACACCGTATGTGATCCATCATTCAAACGTCCATGGATCACACACCTGCTCACAGCCCACATCCATGGACTGTGGCCCCTCCATGGCCCATTACAGGGACTGGCAAACCATAGTGCACGGGAACCTCTACATCCCTTACCTACTAGGAGCCCTATTACCCCTGTCTCTGGCACCACAGGCACACCCACACCATTAGAGGTCGTGGTTGAGGGATCAGGTACCCTCTGCATGCAGCAGGGCAAGCCTCCCTCTCGTCCCAAGGACGGAACGCCTCCAACATCATCCATACCAGCTGGGTCACTGTCTCTCCACATGATTATACATGGGTCTTACATAGGTCATCATCTCTCATTCAGGGCCATTACCTAAGCCCTCATACACATAGTTCATCGGGTCCCTTAACTGAGTACTCTGACTCGGACCCAAAGGCGGTCTATGCCCGCCTGGCACACTACATACAATTGCCTCCAAGGGCTACATACATTCCGGTTCATCAGGACCTTTAACGGACTCCACTGAGTCGGTCCCAAGGGCGGTCTATACTCACCTAACATGATTTACACACTAGGTGCACAGTTCACACTATCGCTCGGGAACTGCTTTCTTACCGGGCACGGATCCGGGTCTCGCTACCTGTGTCACAGGTTCCACCAGGCATCCCCACAGGCTCTTTCCCGGACGTGAGGTGAACCACGTCCGATCTAGCGTCCACGGGTCAACCACAGCTTCCCCCTCCAGGTGCGGACACGACCCCGGACCTCGGCACCGGCATGGAGCTAGCATGCTCCCATCATGTACTCAGAGCCTCCAGATTGCTCTGCACTTGGCTGGTCTCAGCTTCCATCTCAGCTTCCAGGATCAAACTCAGCCTCCAGAACCCATCCTCCAGAATCTCTCTCTCAATCACTCAGGTGGCCGGCTCTTATCGTGCCAGCCACTCCCACATGGACACACCCCCTCAGCTGCTGTTAATCAGCCTGTCACACAGCTCAGGTTAACTCCCTGTGTTCCGGGTTGTCAGCACTCACTCATTACATCCTATTCCTCATGGACTCCTCGATCTCATCCCACTCTCACTGCCGCTCATTAGGCTCATGAAACCTCATTGTGTTCAGGTTGGTTCACACAGTATTATCATCACAGGAAAACCGGCCAGTGTGCACAGGATCATCCTCTGATCCTACATGTGATGTACCCCGGCCATGCGGATCATGCCGGCAGTGCCTCACAATATGCATCCTCAGGTATAATAGTTTTTGTTTGAAACTTTTTGGGAAAAGCTTTTTTACACTTTCCATTCTCCATACATGGAGAATTGGGATTGTGTTGTCCACAGGGGCCATGAATCATGTGTTGCATGACAATTTGATGGAGCACAGGGTAATGTGATGGATCAGGAATTTCAGCCCAAACAGTATTGTCCACTTCCACCTCAGTTCTTAGTTTTGAGTTGGCATCCAGAATAATTAGAATGTGAGCATGTGGTAGGCCTCGCTTTTGAAATTCTATCACATGAACCATAGCACAAACCTTACCAAATAATCCAGAATTAATATCTTTCAAAAGGGCTTCAAGTTTAATCCTGAATACACGTGCCACTAAATCCGGTCGATGTTCAGCACGCTGCCATGGCTGTAAATTGGTTGCAATTTCACTCCATTTTGGATTACAGGTCATCGTTATAAAAAGATCTGGTCTTCCAAATTTAGTTACAATCGCCATGGCATCTTGATACCTCTGCTGCATGTTTCGGGGACTTCCCTCAAAGGAAGATGGTAAAATTACTGTCTTGCCAATGGGGATTCCTTTTTCTATGGATTTTCTCAGCAAATGTTCCTGAAGGAGACAATAATCTTCCACCTTCAAATCCTTCTGGTGTTGGCGTATATAATTTAAACGATTCGCCTCGATTTTAACATAGGCATCCACCAAATACTGCTGGGTCAGTTTACCACCATTAAGGACAGGATTGAATTCTGTCCGTACTGACAGCAAATAACAGTAATACTGCAGCTGTGTCACCCTGCGAGGATTTTGACCTTGCTGCTTGAGTGCTTCATGCCACCCTTGCTCTCCATGAGGGAAAAACAATGGATACAGTAATGCATCCAAATTACTGTGTAAAATGCTTATTTGCTGTGTTCTGGGGCCAACAGATTATTTGGGTCTGGTTTTAGATGTATTAAAATGTCTCTATTAAATGGTGGCTCTCCATCAGCATTTTCAAAGACGACAGCGACTTCATGGACAGTAGGGTTGTTATACCGTCTTGGGTCTTGCTGTCTGTCTTGTTTAATTGCCATGATGATATTGGGCATGTTTGTGCCATGTTCCAATGCTTTCTGTTCTTCCTCTTCCTCCACTTGCCGTAACATTTTGTAGGCTGAAACAAAGGTATTAATACCTTCCAATTGCTCAGCAATAATTCTCATCAAGGCTGGATTACACTTGAGATTTTCTGGAGACTGTAGGCGTTGTTCAGTAGCAGTAGCACTATCCAAAATATACAGCTGTGCATATGCTGGAACTTGACCTTCAGCGGGGTGGAGAGTTCCAGTTCTATGGTAAATTTGGCCGTGAATCCGGAAACAGTAAGGACCGTGTCCAGGTGGTTGAGAAACACTTGCACCCATGGAAGCAAATGCAAAGGAACTATTAATGCTCCTGATATTCTCCATGAGATTTTTACTATATGGGCTGTCTCTTTTCAGTAAAGTAGTGAAGAGCTCAGGGTACTGAGGTAATGGTACCTTAACTTTGCCCTTGTGACAACAAAGGGAGAACTGTCCATCAGATGGCCTTTCAGCCTCAAAATGTTGTGCTTGACAATGTTCACATAACATATTCATGGGCCCACAGGTATGTTGTAAAATACCGGTATCGTCATCAGTAAAGCCAATAGGGATTGATGACGTAGGTGAAGTGAGCAACAGATGATCTTTTTTGTAGATGCCTACATAAATAAGGCGTGGCTGTGTAGAACTGTCAACACATCCAACAAAAGAAGTAGTGACTGGAGACTTCTTACGGAGGGTTTTTTTTTTGGCGTAGTTGACGCTGTGAAGCAGCCAAATGGGCCAAACGGCGTTGTTTTGAGGTAGGTGACATAATTTATAAACGTTTGACTTTAGCCAATTTGTGTCTTGTCATGGCAGAAGCAATCTTGTCTGTTCTTGTTTTAGAAGAACATTTGCCCTTCACTTTACTTGTGCCAGATGTTGAAGGCAGTTCAGTTTCACAAAGTGTTGGAGACACAGATATGGACGCCATGTCAGAGGTAGATGGTTCTCCTTGCACCTTCACCTTTTGTTGTTTGCGGCCAGATGTTATAGGCAATTGAGTTTCAGAAAGTGTTGGAGACACAGATGTGGACGCCATATCAGAGGTAGATGGTTCTCCTTGCACCTTCACCTTTTGTTGTTTGCGGCCAGATGTTGTAGGCAGTTGAATTTCAGAAAGTGTTGGAGACACAGATATGGACGCCATGTCAGAGGTAGATGGTTCTCCTTGCACCTTCACCTTTTGTTGTTTGCGGCCAGATGTTGTAGGCAGTTGAATTTCAGAAAGTGTTGGAGACACAGATGTGGACGCCATATCAGAGGTAGATGGTTCTCCTTGCACCTTCACCTGTTGTTGTTTGCGTCTTTTGCATTCCGCCTCAGCTTTTTTGGCCAACCGACTGCTTCTTTCTTCAGCAGACTCCTTTGCAATTCTTTTATCCAAAGTCGTCTTGACCTTAACCAAACAGAGACGTTTTGTTTCCGGATCTTCCTGCGCACGCTTCTTGCGCTGGCATGCAGCATTTTTAGCTCTAACAGAGCTTTTTTGTTTGTCAGAGCTCATATTGAGCACAGTACAGAAAAATGTATTCAATAATAGCTACAGTATATTAATTAAGGAAGCAATGAATATACATTCTGCATAGCAATATAGTCAAAGTAGTAATATTTTTATTGATAATTTTTATTATATACAATATATTTTTATATATAAATTTTATCCTAAAAATATATAAAAAAAATATATTTTATATATATTCTTAACTTAAATAAATTATGTATATTATATATTACAATTTATTATGTGTATATATATATATATATATATATATATATATATATATATATATAATCTATATATACCGTATATACTCGTGTATAAGCCGAGTTTTTCAGCCCAAAATTTGGGCTGAAAAGTCCCCCCCTCGGCTTATACACGGGTCTATACGGTAGACCCGTGTGTGGTGGGGGCTGTGTGGTGGGGGCTGTGGAGGCTGGAGGAGGCGGGGGGGGGGCTGCTGTATGAGCGGCCCCGTCACGTGGGGCCGCTCATTATATATGCACTGCTCCCCCTGTCAATCAGCGCAGGGGGAAGCAGTGCATATGGCCCCCCCAAAAGCTGGCACTGTCCCCCCTTGTAAGGGCCCCCCCGGTGCTTATACATTACCCTCCCGGTGTTCTGATCGGCGCCGCTCCTCGGTGCTGCGTCGCCGTCTTCATCCTCCCGTCCGCGCTCGCTGCATCCATCCGGGTTCTCCGGCGGTCGCAGCGATATGACGTCATCGCGCGACCGCTGGAAAACCCGGATGCAGCCAGCGCGGGAGGATGAAGACGGCGACGCAACACCGAGGAGCGGCGCCGATCAGAACACCGGGAGGGTAATGTATAAGTAGCGGGGGGGAGGCCTTACCAGGGGGACAGTGCCAGCTTTTGGGGGCTGTTGGTACCCCCAGGGGGCTGCTGGGTACCCCCCCTGGGGGCTGTTGGTCCCCCCAGGGGGCTGTTGGTCCCCCCAGGGGGCTGTTGGTACCCCCTGGGGGCTGTTGGTACCCCCAGGGGGCTGCTGGGTACCCCCTGGGGGCTGTTGGTCCCCCCAGGGGGCTGTTGGTACCCCCTGGGGGCTGTTGGTACCCCCAGGGGCTGTTGGTCCCCCCTGGGGGCTGTTGGTACCCCCAGGGGGCTGTTGGTACCCCCAGGGGCTGCTGGGTACCCCCTGGGGGCTGTTGGTACCCCCTGGGGGCTGTTGGTACCCCCAGGGGGCTGCTGGGTACCCCCTGGGGGCTGTTGGTCCCCCCTGGGGGCTGTTGGTACCCCCAGGGGGCTGCTGGGTACCCCCTGGGGGCTGTTGGTACCCCCAGGGGGCTGCTGGTACCCCCAGGGGGCTGCTGGGTACCCCCTGGGGGCTGTTGGTCCCCCCTGGGGCTGTTGGTACCCCCATGGGGCTGTTGGTACCCCCTGGGGGCTGCTATATGTACCCCTGGGGGCCTGCTGTATACCACTGGGGCTGCTGTATACTACCACTGGGGCTGCTGGGGCTCCTGTATACTACCACTGGGGCTGCTGGGGCTCCTGTATACTACCACTGGGGCTGCTGTATACTACCACTGGGGCTGCTGGGGCTCCTGTATACTACCACTGGGGCTGCTGGGGCTCCTGTATAACTACCACTGGGGCTGCTGGGGCTCCTGTATACTACCACTGGGGCTGCTGGGGCTCCTGTATACTACCACTGGGGCTGCTGGGGAATCTGTATACTACCACTGGGCTGCTGGGGCTCCTGTATACTACCACTGGGGCTGCTGGGGCTCCTGTATACTACCACTGGGGCTGCTGTATACAACCACTGGGGCTGCTGGGGCTCCTGTATACTACCACTGGGGCTGCTGGGGAATCTGTATACTACCACTGGGGCTGCTGGGGCTCCTGTATACTACCACTGGGGCTGCTGGGGAATCTGTATACTACCACTGGGGCTGCTGGGGAATCTGTATACTACCACTGGGGCTGCTGTATACTACCACTGGGGGGCCTGTATACCACACTGCTGGGGGCTGTATAACTGTGCTGGGGTCCACCCTCGGCTTATACACGAGTCAATAGGTTTTTCCAGATTTTTGGGGCAAAAGTAGGGGGGTCGGCTTATACACGGGTCGGCTTATACACGAGTATATACGGTATATATATATATATATATATATATATAGATTAATATATATATATATATATAAATATGTATATGATTTAGTATATATATATATATATATATATTGTATAAACGAAATAACAGTTAGGGCCCTTTCGCATCATCATTTTTTTCAAATTGCAGCAGATGCGGAGAAAAAACCGCATCTGCCGCGATTGCCGCATAACCACTGCACTTGCAGCGCGGTTGCGGTAATCCCCATAGAAAGTATAGGGGGACTTGCGGCAGGTGCGGCAAGTGCGGTGTTGCACTTGCGGCAAGTGCGGCCCGCGAAAAAAACCGCAGTGAGCCGCGGTTTTTGTCGCTGCCGCAAGTGCAAAACCGCATGTGCCGCACCTGCCGCAAGTCCCCCTATACTTTGTATGGGGATTACCGCAACCGCGCCGCATGTGCAGCCGGTATGCGGTAATCGCGGCAGATGCGTTTTTTTTCACCGCATCTGCCGCGATTTCAAATAAACACTGATGTATAGATCAATAATCTAATACCAATATATACAATATATTTTTATATATAAATAATATACTAAAAATATATCAAAAAAATATATGATATATATTATTAACTTAAATAAATTATGTATATTATATATTACAATTTATTATAATGTGTGTATATATATATATATATAATTAGAGATATATATATATATATATAAATAGATTAATATACAATATATATATATATATACTAATCATATACATATCTATAATAGATTAATATATATATATATATATAGATGTCATAATGTCATATATATTATTATTAGCATTAATAGCATTATTATTAGCACTAATACCATTATTAATAGCAGTATTAGCATTAATAATAGCATTAATAGCATTATTAATATCATTAATAGCATGATTATTAGCCTTAATAGTATTAATAATATCATTAATATCATTATTATTAGCATTATTCGCATTAATATTAGCATTAATAGCATAATTAGTAGCATTTATAGAATTTTTATTAGCAGTAATAACATTAATAGCATTAATATTACCATTAATAGCATTAATAACATTATTAATAACATTAATAGCATTATTAATAGCATTAATAGCATAAATAATAGAATTAATAGCATAAATAATCGCATTAATAGCATTAGTATTAGCATAAAGAGCATTAATAGCAATATTATTAGCATTAATAGCATTTTGAATAGCATAAAAAGCATGATTATTAGCCTTAATAGCATTATTAATAGCATTAATAGGATTATTATTAGCATTATTAGCATTAATATTAGCATTAATAGCATAATTATTACCATTAATACCATTATTATTAGCAGTAATAGCATTATTATTAGCATTAATAGCATTATTAATAGCATTAATAACATTATTAATATCATGAATAGCATTATTAGTAGCATTAATAGCATTAATATCATTATTATTAGCATTTTTTTTTTATAGCTGTGAGCTGTAGAATATTTTAAAATTTTTTTTAAGATTTTCGCGGCCGCACTTGCCGCAAGTGCAAAACCGCACTTGCCGCACCTGCCGCAACTTCCCCTATACTTTCTATGGGGATTACTGCAACCGTGCCGCAAGTAGACTCGCAATGGATCCCCATAGAAAGTATAGGGGGACTTGCGGCAGGTGCGGCGGCTGAGGTAGTGACTCGCAATGGCCTCGCGGCCATTGCTCGCGCTACACAGCGACTCGCAATGGATCCCCATAGAAAGTATAGGGGGACTTGCGGCAGGTGCGGCGGCTGAGGTAGCGACTCGCAATGGCCTCGCGGCCATTGCTCGCGCTACCTCAGCGGTAAATCGCTAACTTTGTGGCCGAGCTCTGACCTTGACTCGGGATTACCGCTTCTGGCAGTGAATGTTAACCCCGAGTCAGGCTCGGGAATACCGCTACGAAAGTTAAATAAATTATGTATATTATATATTACAGTTTATTATAATGTGTATATATATACATATATATATATATATATATTATATATATATATATATATATATATATATATATATATATATATATATATATATATATATATATTTATATATATAGATTAATATACAATATATATATATACATAGATTAATATACAATATATATATATATATATAGATAAATATTTAATATATATATATATATATATATATATATAGATTGATATACAATATATATATATATATAGATTAATATAGAATATATATATATATAGATTACTATACAAATATATATATAGAGAGAGAGTAGATAGATTAATATACAATATATATATATATATATAGATTAATATACAATATATATATATATATATAGATTAATATACAATATATATATATATAGATTAATATACAATATATATATATATATAGAGTAATATACAATATATATATATATAGAGTAATATACAATATATATATATATAGAGAGAGTAATATACAATATATATATATATATATATATATAGTAATCATATACATATATATAATATGACATCTATATATATATATATATATATATATATTAATCTATATCTATATATCTATATATCTATATCTATATATCAATATATATATATATTTATATATATATATATATAATTATGAATATATCAATATAATAATAATAATAATCGATTAATAATAAAAATTAATATTAACACTAATAATAATAATATTAATAATTAATAATAATTAATAATCGATTATATTGGCCAAAAAAGATATCTTAGCTGATATTGTAGGGATGAGGTTCCAACACTGGTTTTTCGACGTCCGTCCCACAGAATCACCAAGGCAGGAATAATTTGTGAGGAAAAGTAAAAGTAAACACTATAAAATTGCGGCGGGGGGAGTATAGTGATTGGTAGGCAAAGGGGAGTAAAGTGATTGGTAGGCAAAAAGAGTTGCCACCCAGCAACAGCGCAGTCAGCCGCGAGTTTTTTCGCGGGCAAACCTGCCGCAAGTGCAAAACCGCACTTGCCGCACCTGCCGCAACTCGCCCTATACTTTCTATGGGGATTACCGCAACCGCGCCGCAAGTAGACTCGCAATGGCCTCGCGGCCATTGCTCGCGCTACACAGCGACTCGCAATGGATCCCCATACAAAGTATAGGGAGACTTGCGGCAGGTGCGGCGGCTGAGGTAGCGACTCGCAATGGCCTCGCGGCCATTGCTCGCGCTACCTCAGCGGTAAATCGCTAAGTTTCTGGCCGAGCCTCTGGTTCTATTTTCGGCCAACGACTCGCAATGGCCGCTTCGCGGCCATTGCTCGCGCGTGGTGACGTCACATAGTGACAAAGCCACGGCGATTTCGGGGTCCGACACGATTTTGCCTACGGCAATTATAGAGTAGATAAACTGAGACTCATAGAGAACACGTCTGTATTACATAAACATTATTAGAAATTATTATGTTGTCATATATTAATAAAAAAAGCATAAATCATTCCTATAATTCATGCCCACTGGGAACCGAGTATTTAATGTAAGGATCCAGAAACCTTCTCTTGATCTCAGTAAACGTTCCCTATTGCCTCCACGACCAGATGTCAATACTCTTTCAATCCCACATATCCTTAGTGACCTCATATCACCTGAATGAAATTCTAGAAAATGCCGGGTATTTATGACAGTTTTTCTGTCAGTAAAGATAAATATAGTAATCCCTTATTTTATCCTGTTTCCTCACGTATCCCTTCTATGGATAATTTCAAACATAGAGTTGAAGCAGAAATTAGTAATCTGTTGAAATCTAACAAAATTACTAATAATAATATGACGAAATCTGAATGGATTTCTTTGAAGGAACTAAGTGAAAATCATAACATTGTGGTACGTCCATCTGACAAGGGAGGGTCAGTAGTGGTTTTAGATTCTATGTTATATTATAAACAAGTCATGGAAATGTTATCAGATGCCACATCATACCGTCCCTTGTCTAGAGATCCTACTAAAAGTAGTCAAAAGAAATTGATGATTTTATTATCAGAAGGTGTTACATTGGGGATTTTCGAACACAAGATTGCAGAGTATTTGAATGTAGAATCACCTGTATGCCCAATATTCCATGCATTACCTAAATTGCATAAGGGGATATTTCCACCGCCCCTCCGTCCCATTGTTGCAGGAATTGGGGGTTTAAATGAACATCTATCAACGTGGCTGGATGAAAAATTACAACCATTAGTGAAAAATATAGTTGGTCACATTAAAGACACTCAACATTTACTATACACTGTTCAGCATATGATCTGGCATAAAAATTATAACTGGATATTGTGTGATGTCAAATCTCTATATTGTTGTATACCACATACAAAAGCAATGATGATGAAAGACATATTGTCTAGCGTCAGTATGTATTCTGAGGATATGAAAAATTTTATGCTTATAGCTTTACTTTATTTGCTTCAAAAAATTTTTTCAGCTTTGATAACTGCCTTTATTTACAGGTCCAGGGTTGCCCGATGGGCGCAGGCTTCTCTCCATCATTAGCCAATCTATATATGGCTGCATGGGAGGGGATATATATACATAATGAAAATTGTCCATTCATTGATCGTGTTGTGTGGTGGGGGAGATATTTGGATGATATCATCATCATATGGGATGGCGTTTCTGAGCTTGTCTCCCCCGCCACACAGCATGATTTTTTTAATTATATTAACAACAATACCTTTAATATCTTCTTTACCCACCAAGTCTTTCACAATTCTGTGCCTTATCTAGACGTCACTCTTAGGCTGCGTTCACACATTACGTATTTTGGCGCGTTTTTTTACGCGCGCTTTTCAAAATACGCAATGTGCCTTTTGTCTGCCTGCAAAGTGAATGGCAAATTCACTTTGCAGTGCAGACATTGCATAAAAATACGCAGTGCGTTTTCCGGGAGAAAACGCACCTCCGTAAACAATTGATATGTCAATTGTTTACGCAGCTACTTCTGCGTATTCTCCCAGAGGGGAGGAAGAATCCAGCTTCCTCCTCCCCTCTGTGACAGCTGTGGCCGCCCATTAGATTCCACAGTGTGTTAATATACACTGTGAAATCTAAATTAAACAAAAGCAAGTGTGTGAAAAATAAAAAAGAATTAATACATCACCTTCCGACGCCTTCTCCCGCTGTGCGATTCCCGGTTCTAAGTCAGATCTCTTCTGACAAGACCTGTGGTGACGTCAGAGAGGGGGCGTTCCCGGGCACTCGCGGTCATGTGACCGCGAGCAGCCAATCAGCGATGGGACCGCTCCGGTAACGCCCCCCTTGACGTCATCACAGGTCCTGTCAGAAGAGATCTGACTTACAACCAGGGATCGCACACCGGGAGAAGGCGTCAGAGAGGTGAAGTATTGATTCTTTTTTATTTTTCAGACTCTTGCTTTTGTTTAATGTAGATTTCACAGTGTGTATTAACACACTGTGGAATCTAATGGGGCGGTCACACATGTCACAGAGGGGAGGAGGAAGCAGGATTCTTCCTCCCCTCTGTGACATCACTGCGCTTTCTGGGGGGAAGAAAGCGCAGTGTGTGAAAGCCCCTGCGTATTTTGCTGCGCTTTTTTGCGCGGCCGAAAAACGCGGCAAAAAGCGCGCGCAAAAAAGCGCAGCAAAATACGCAAATGTGTGAACGTAGCCTTACAGGGGAAGAGGATACAGGCAAAATTGAGACTTCATTATACAGAAAAAAATAAGCGGTAATTCACTTTTACAAGCGAAGAGTTGTCATCCCCACCAATTTTTACTCAAATCGGAGAAGATCTTTTTAACCCATCGTCCACAGGCAGTAAATTTCTTACTATATACGGTACATATTCAAAGAAAGAAAATTTCCTTATTTCCTGTCCTTTTTGCTCTAAACATAGATATGAAAATATATACAGTATAAAGTATAAATGCATTGCTGTATATGTCTAGAAACTTTTTTTATAATAACATCTGTACAAGATATACTGTGCAAAAAATCCTCTCCTTTATGCACTAAGATTGGGTTTCACAATTAAGATAAAACATCACAAGTATAGAATACCATGCAGTCATGTGCCCTGATGTGATGACACTTAAAACAGCACAAAAGTGGGCATCAAAGTGGCCACTGAGGTATGTTACTGAAGGGGTTAAATGGCTTTGGGCCACTGATGTCACAGAACAATTACATACAGAGTGATGCCCTGCACTCAATTTAAGTCACTCCATCCTGGCCCAATTGGGTTCTGGGCATCAGAACTGGCATCAAAGTGGGCAGAAACCCAATTTTCACAGATTTGAGTAAGGCTGCTTTCACACCCGGGTTTTATGTAAAATGCAGCAGTTACGGTAAAAAACCCACATCTGTCTCATTTACCGCATCGCGGCCGCAACTACCGGAACTGCACTTGCCGCACACTTACCGCAAGCCCCATAGACAATTCATGACTCTTGAAGCATGTGCGGCCGTTATGCGGTAAATGAGACAGATGCGGTTTTTTACCGCATGTAGTTTTTTTAATCCTCGAGAATTTGTCACGAGATCCCGATGCCTCTGCTGAAAGCTCCTCCATTTGAAAAATGTCCATCAATTCCCTGGACCAGTCAAGCAAGGATGGAACCCGGGTGGATTTCCAGAACCTCGGGATCACAGCACGTGCGGCTGAGACACAAAAGCGAAGAATATCTTTCTTTTGGAGTCCAATAGGGCCAGGAAAGATAGATAGCAGAGCCGACTCTGGACAACATTCAGCTCGTTTACCTGTTATCCGGGTGTATGTGTTAAATATCTCAGACCAAAACCGCCGGATTCTCCTACAACTCTACCAAATGTGCAGCATTGTACCTGTCTCTTCACCGCAGCGCCAGCATGAGTCAGAGGTTCCAGGGAACATGCTCCGAAGGGTCGTCGGACATAAATACCATTCTGTGAGCAGCTTGTAACTTCTTTCTCGTGCAGTACAAGCGCTAGCAAGTTTATGGGTAAATATAAAGCATTTCTGCCAATCACCATCTGAGATGCTATTCCTAACTCCTTTTCCCATGCGCGCTGGAAATATAGAGTACCCTGATTTCTCAAGGACCCTAAAGCCTGATATAAGGCCGATATTTTGCGTCTCGGGGAAGCCTCTTTTTTATTTTCTCATGAATATGTTTTATTAATTTTCAAATAACAATTCAAATAAATCACAAAACACTCTGTAACAGTTTGCAATGCATAGAAGTACCAGTATTATGCATTCGGCGTAGATTAAGCACACCGATCCAAGGAGAGAGAGGAAAAGGGAAGGGAAAAACAAAGGGCTAGGGGAAGAATAAAACAGAAATATAGATCGGGAAAAGAAAGGGAAAGAGAGGAACTTTGAATTGGAGAGAGAAAAGCTATGAGAAGCAAGGACAGGGTAGAAAGAGAAGAGTAGAAGATACAGGTAGACAAAAGGTCCAGTAAAGTCAGGGGAGGGCAGGGCAGACCAACCAGGACACCCAGCACAATCCATCATTGAGGGAGAGAGACAGCCAAGGGGTGCGTCGCCCAACAGCTCCATGCCTCTCGCACATATCTTCTGTGACCCACTTCCTGAGCCAGTAATATTCAAATGTAAATATAAGGTTTAATCTAGAAGTGAGATCCTTCATAGTAGGGGAGAATGGGACCTCCAGGCCGCTGCCACACATAATCTAGCTGCTATTAAGACATAAGTAGCTATATGACGAGGCACAGGGGAAGAGCCTCCAGACCCAAGTGGAGCAAAGCCATCTGCGGCGTGAGGGAACAAATGTGTCCACAAGGGACTTCACCAAGCCCTCCACTAAAACCCAAAATTGTGCTATTCGGAGGCAAAACCACCAAATGTGGGCCAACGTACCCCTCTGACTGCACAGTCTCCAACACAGGGGTGACGCTCCTCCCCAAATCCTGCCATTCTTACCGGGGAGAGATACCATCTCAATTGAAGTTTTTTGAGCTGTTCTATGTGGTTTATGCATTTTGTTGCCCTCGATATGCATCGGACTGCCCCCTCCCACTCCTCATCATCCGCCGTGAAGCCCAACTCTTCTTCCCATCTAATCTTATAAGGGAGACGTGACTGAGAGCCTTCTTCCAATAGACCCGCATATAGGGTCGCAAGACCACCAGATACTTTTTCATTAGTCGCAAGTAGTGATCGTAAGGGAGAAGGACTAGGAGGAGACCATAAAGCTCTAAGACGTTTAGATGACAAAAAAATGAGTGATCTGACAAAGTTGAAAACATGAACGCCAGAGAGATGGAAACTTGATCACCAACTCCTCCCCAGATAGAATGCCATTGTGGCCTGCAATATCCACAAGTGAGAGCAGACCTTGGGCCGTCCATTCCGTCAATCTCAAGGATGGAATGTGTAAACGGAGAGCCCTCAATGGGATATCAGCAGCCGGCAACCTCGTCCACCTCCCCGGAGCACGTCTCCACGCCCTAATTCCCGCCTCTACCGCACCCAAATCATAGGCATGATTAATCGGCGCGATAGATTCGGCAGCTAGAAGATCCCGCAGGGAACCCCCAGCAATCTGGCAAGACTCAATCTGCACCCATCTCAAATCCGGAGTATCCAACCACCAGAACCTCAGTGCCTCCAGGAGCGAGGCTCTATAATATGAGGTCACATCTCGAACTCCCATTCCTCCGCATCTCAATTTATGGTACATGACTCCCCTCTGAACTCGGGTTTTTTTTGATGCCCATATGAATTTGTTAACATTTCTCTAAATCTGAGATAGTAGTCGTGAAGAAAAGGTTAGGGGGATGCACCGAAAGAGATAAAGGAGTTTGGGAAGCCAGGTCATTTCGGGGAAGACTCTAATTGGAATAACTTTTCCAATTCGTTGGGTGTCGATCTCACCCTGCACCCTGTACTGGAAAAATTCAAACCACCTAAGTGGCCTCGTGGGATCTTTGGATTGTAGCTCTGCCAATGAGGGTAAATCACCGTCGGACAAGGTCTGGCCCAATCGGGTATCGTTCACACTCTGCCAACATAAAAATCTCTGTCTTCCAAATCCAGGAGAGAAAGATGGACTGGAGAAAAGGGGGGTCAGAGGGCTAAGGCTATCATCTAAATGGAGGGTTATCGTCACTGAGTGCCATATCTTTAAGGTTGTCCTGGTCATATCTGTCATGGGCTCTACGTCTGCAAGGTCTCTAGGGGAAATCCAAAGCAAATGCTTCAACGGGGTCCCCAGACCCTCTTGCTCCACCCCCACCCACTTCTTGGAAGACGCATTGTAGTGCCAGTCTAGGACTCTAATGAGAGAGGAAGCCAGAAAGTACGCCTGCATATTGGGCAATCCAACCCCTCCTCTGGACTTAGGCAAGGTGAGAATATTCCTCCCTAATCTGAATCTCTTGCCCCCCCAGACAAATCTGATGATCATAGATTGCAATTTGGAGATAAAAAACCTATCGTACCGGACAGGGACTGTTTGGAAAGTATACAGGAGTCGGGGCAAGACATCCATTTTGACCACATTCACTCTCCCAAACCAGGTTAGTTTTAGCAGTCTGTAAGAGGAAAATGTCAATTCTACGCTACTCAAAAGGGTCTGATAGTTCAAGTTGAATAATTGTTTAAGATCTTTCGGTATAAAAACTCCTAAGTACTTAATGGACTCTGCCTTCCACTTAAACGGGAACTGTTTAGACTGATGAGAAACCAAGTCTCCGGGCAGAGAGATACTAAGTGCTTCGGTCTTCGTACAATTCACCTTAAAGTTGCTTAATTGTCCGAACCGTTCAAACTCCTTTAGAATAGAAGGGATGGAGACCATGGGCTGTGAAACATATAATAGGAGGTCATCGGCAAATAAGGCCAATTTGTGGTGGTTCCGTCCCTGTTTGATCCCGTGGACACTTGTATTGGACCTAAGTGCCGTGGCCAAGTGTTCCATTACAATAATGTATAGCAGGGGTGACAATGGGCATCCCTGCCTGGTACCATTTGCTATTTTAAATGAAGAGGATAGGGCTCCTCCTATTTTCACTTCAGCGGAAGGGGAGGAGTACAAGGATAGGATTCCGTGCATGAACCGGGTTCCCAGGCTAAGTTGTATCAGTGCCTCCTTCAAAAACCCCCAGTGGACTCTGTCAAAGGCCTTCTCAGCATCCACAGAAATTAGGCCTAGTGGAGTCGAGCTGCCTTTGGCCTTAGCTATAAGGAGCAGGGTTCTAATAGTGTTATCCCTAGCTTCCTGGACTCTGACAAAGCCCACCTGGTCCGTGTTAATCACAGAAGGGAGAAATGGTGCTAAACGATCAGCTAGTAATTTAGAGAAAAGTTTTACATCCACGTTTAATAACGAAATCGGCCTGTAGTTCGAAACCAAAGATGGATCTTTCCCTGGTTTGGGAATAACGCTGATATGGGCCTCTAAGGATTGAGGCACAAAATCTGATCCCTGAAGTATAGCATTAAAGGCCATCAGCATTGCTGGGGCTAGCTGGGACTTGAGCGTTTTATAGAAATTGGGTAAAAACCTTCCCTGAAGGAGTAGACTGGATAGCCTCGAACAATTCTTCTTCAGAGAAATCTTCCTCTAACATTGCAGCTGTCCCTTTAGCCAAAGATGGGATTGCCGTCTGGTCAATATATGCTTTAATTTTATCCGACAACTCAGGGGATGAGAGATCAGAGAATTGTCCCTTGATATTGTAAAGTGTACAATAGTATTCTCTGAATTCCTCCAAAATTTCATTTGGGATGAACGTTCGTCTACCTTTATTGGTTGATATAAATGGAACATAAGGTGGGTTCAATCGGGGGTGGAGCAATCTGGCCAGGGAACGCCCGCAGTTGTCTGAGTTGGAGTAAAAATAACTCCTAGACTTCTCAGTGTAATTGCGATATTTTTGGTCCAGTAAGTTTTTAAGTTCTGTCTTTTTCAACGACAAGTCAACTACAGTCAGTCTAGATAGATTCCACTTGTGTAAATTTTCTAAAGTATGAATCTGAGAGAGGAGGTTCTCCATCTTTTCTGAGTTATTTTTCTTCAGACGGGCACCATGCTTTATGAAAACCCCACTCAGAACGCATTTCAAGGTTTCCCACTTAGTGGGTGGAGGTGTGGGGTCTGCAGCATGATCCCGACCAAAGAATTGGATAGTCTCTCTTACCTCTGTCATACACAACTCGTCCTTCAGTAAGTGGTCATTCAGCCTCCAGGTCCACGGTCGTTTACTTGTATCAGGTAGTGTAAGGGACAAGAAGATGGGGGCATGATCAGAGAGAAAAATGTCTCCTATATTCGCCTTAGGACTCCATGATAATAAGCTATGGATTATGAAAAATAAATCAATTCTACTGTAGGAATTTGTGTATTGGAGAAAAATATGTAAAGTCCCTTCCCTGGGGATTTAAAATCCTCCAGATGTCGATGAGTCTCAGAGTGTGAAGATACCCTTTCAGGGAAGCAAGTTTTTTGTTAGGTATAGATCTCTTACCCGAAGATGAGTCAGCTGCCGGGTCCAGAGTGAAATTGAGGTCACCTCTGATGATGACTGATCCCTCTGCAAATTCCGTCAGGCGCGTTAGGTACAATCTACACGTTTTTGTCTGAAATCTATTGGGTAAATACCAATTGGCGATAGTTAGTAAGGATCCGGCAATTCTCATCTTAAAGGTGGGGTCACACGCGGCGATCTGGCCTGCAATGTCGGAAGCGATGTGCAGGTGCACGCTCGCTTCCGACATCGCAGGCCAGCTGTCACACGGCACGACGTTGCCGGTGACGCGGCGGCGATGTGGGCGGAGCCATCGCTCGCTGGGCTGGGCTCAGCCCAGCGAGCGATGGCTCAGGAACACTGCGATATAGGCTGGATTGCCGCCAACAGTGTCAGACGGCGCGATCCAGCCTAATCGCTGGTCACAGGTTGACAGGTTTATGAACATGTTCATAAACCTGTCAACCTGCGACCAGCGATAATTTGCAGTTGCGTCGCGCTGTCACACAGCGCGACTCACTTGCAATATCGCCCGCGACATCGCTGTGACGTCACTTTTCGGCGATGTCGCGGGCGACATTGCCACGTGTGACCCCACCTTTAGAAACACATAACGACCCTGAGGATCTACGCAGGCATCTAGGATGAGAAAGTGACCTGTGTACCACTATAGAGACACCCTTCGTCCATGCTTCTGGATTGGTGCTGTGGTGCCAGACTGAAAAGTATCTATTATGGAGACACGGGACATGTCCAGATTTAAAATGAGTCTCCTGAAGCATCAGAATCTGACACTTCTGCTTGTGGGCATAATACAGGATCTGTGACCTCTTTTGGGGGGTGTTAAATCCCGTACTTTAAATTTTTATAGATGACATGGTGAACGAGGAGTCAGAAGGGGAGGGGTGGGAGACAAGGAGGGGGGGATAGGGGGATAGGAAAGGATAGGAAAAGAAAGAGGGCAAAGAAAACCGAGGGTGTAGAAGATTGGAAAGATTAGAGGAAATTAGAAGCAAGGGAAAGTAGTAAGCTGTAATGAATTCTCAGAACAAGCTGAGATAGCAATTTAGGGTGGTCTATCCGACCTGTCTATCCTGAAGTCAGGAGACAATCCCTGTGGGGTGTAACCTGTCTACTTAGGTGTTGTCCCCCCTACCCAGGGCCAATTCTTTTCATAGAGTGTTGCATAAAAACCCTTGTGTTAGCAATAATCAAAACAGATAAGTAGTACAAGGAATCATCTAGATACAAAATTCTAAATTCAAAATCTAATGCAACTTAAATCTAAGTGCAAAGTTCAAAAACCTCTCATTATTATTAGAACAGAAGTTACTTAATAACATTATAAAAACCTTTCTAAACATTAGCCCACATGAAGCTGTGTGGGAAAAGTCATCGGACTTGTTGAATACTCTTTTTATAGAATGATTAGCAGTTAAACCCAAGAACAATGTGTATATCAATAGAGAGAGAACAAGGACCCTCCACCCTCATCCAACGATTCTCCTCTTCGTCCTCTATTCCTTCTTCTCCGAGAAGCCCTCCTCCCCCTCCTTCTTTTCTCTCTGGATGGTTCTGGGACATATGAGATCCGACCAGGGTAATCAGTATATCCCGACCAGTCCTCCATGTTGATAGAGACCGAAGGAAGGCAAAGCGTAGCCGCGAACTCTGGGACTCCTCTTGGGTGTGTAACAAAATGCGTCACTTCGTCTCTCCGCACCTAAAGGCGGAACGGGAATCCCCATGTGTATGGCAAAGCCTGCTGTCTCAGAGCCTCTAGGAGAGGGCGAAATGCTCTACGCTTTTGAAGGGTGCGTCTCGATAGGTCTGCCAATATTTGAAGAGGATAGTCCTGATAGCGCACCTGTCTTTTGACCTGAACCTTGGAGAAAATGGCCTCTTTTATTCTATATTTGTGGATCCTGAACACCACACCTCTGGGCCTATCTCTTTCCAGAGGTGGGGGCCCCAGGGATCTATGGGCCCTATTGAACTCCAAAACCAAGTCTGTTGGTACCTCTCTAATAGAGTTGAAGATAATTTTAAGGGCATTATCAAGATCCCTAGGTCCGACACTCTCAGGGAGCCCCCTAATTCTGATGTTGTTCCTCCTCTCCCGGTTCTCCAGGTCTTCCATGAGTCTAATATCCGTTCCATATGGGAGGCTTGTGTATATACAGTATCTTCAAGGTGCCTCAGTCTCTTATCTAAGTTTTGAGAGACGATTCACTAGAGTTCACCCTCAGGCTTAGTCTATTGACCTCCCCTTTAAGCGCAGAGGACTTTGCTTTAAAGGATGAATGATAGAAGGAGCGGTGTTAGAATGCGGCGCTAGGTAACACAAGATCAAGCCTTCATAGATTTACCTTACTTTATTACACAAAGCTGCAGGGTGCGACCACAACGCGTTTCGACACGCAAATCGGCGTCTTTCTCAAGAAAGACGCCGATTTGCGTGTCGAAACGCGTTGTGGTCGCACCCTGCAGCTTTGTGTAATAAACTTAAGGTAAATCTATGAAGGCTTGATCTTGTGTTACCTAGCGCCGCATTCTAACACCACTCCTTCTATCATTCATACCTGTTCTCCCTTCGGGGAGCGCGGTGTAGCGAGCAGCTCGGGCAAGTCCATAGGACCTGGCAGTACATCATCCAAACTCCAACTGTGTTCATCACATGATCAGCCGGCTCTGAGGAGACAAAGAAGTGATTTCCACTAACTCAAGGAGCGTAAAATATCTTCTCTTCACACAGAGGACTGATGATCATCAACTTTATGGACCCTATCTCCCTATACGCTTAATCTGGTTGTGCGGATTCGTGCACAACCTGGAAAGGTTAGTGTTCATTTAATAGAACCACATTGTGGTGAAATTTAGTGGAGTGGCGCAACAGTGCTGTTTTTTTCTGTTTCGGTTTTAAAGGAGGCCTCCATCCGTGTGATAAAGCCCTCCATTTCTTCTCTGGCGGGAATGGTCTGAATCCTCTGTCTGAGGTCATCCCAGATCTCCTGACCCCCAGACACTGGTGGCATTGACAGGTAGCTGGGAGATAAAGGGTTTCTGGCAAGTGGAGCAGTCTGTATTAAAGTGCTGATCATGGGCTGAGGGGCTCCCTCCCATCCTCCTACCGAAAGACCAGTTCCTGTGGATTCTCTCCCCCTCTCTGACTCCATTTCTCCCCTTTGTTGTGGATGTGGGGGGGTAAGCCATGTTCTTCCCCCCATTTCTACACGAGTCAGACAGATCTTGTTTGCTGTGACTCCCAGCACCTATTCCACCTCCCCCATTATCTTGGAGAGGTCTGCAGCGTATGTCCGCCGGGCCTCCGTTAGTACATGTTAGGTGCCATTGTTCTCCACTCAGGGGGCTGTCAGGTTACTGAGTGGTGGGGCCCCAGTGTTACCTGGTGCTGCAGGGGCCTGGCTAGGCGCGCAGTTATCCACAGGGGCCCTCCCGGCGTCTGGGACATACTCCGGCCCGTCTGCAGCAGGCATCAGGGGAAGGAGGGGGGAGCACACACCTCCGTGACCGATCGGCTTTTTCCTCCGTTGTCAGGCCGTGAGGGAGCAGACACGGAGCTCTCTCCCTTTTCTGCAGCCTCACAGGGTCTATCTTCTGAGGCATCTGGAGAAGCTCCCGCCGCCGTCTTCCCTGCGGCCATCGCACAGTCTTGGGAGCTGCTCCGGAGATAATGTGAGATTCTTGCGGCGGGAGGCACAGACGGCTCCCTAGATGTTTGGGGTCGGGTACTCCTTCGTTTAGCCGGCATATAGAGAGCTTGTTCAAAGCTAGGCACCGGCTGTAACAGCCCTATAGCAGCTAGGGGACAGGAGCTCAGCTCTTCAGCATCCGTTCCCCGCCATGTCCAGGCCATACCTTCGTAATATTTATTTTGAACCCGTTTTATATATATTTATTTATAGTGCCATTGCCTCATCCTTAAAGCAATCATAACACCCCTCCCCAGTCCTTAACCCCTTCAAGGGAAAAGGGCTGGTGAATACCTCAGGAGAGAACTCTCAGCTACCAACTGAGGTTCTCCTCTAAGGCGGCCGTCACATGCATCAATTTACTGCACAATATCGCTTAAGCGATCTGCTTTATGATCGCTTAAGCGATATGTTTGTGCATCGCTGCGTGTAATCAAGCGATTTTACACTGTAAAATCGCTTGATTGTTAGATTGCAGATTTGTGAGCAGGAGCTCATATCAAGCGATAATCGCTTGATCAATCTGCATCATCGTGGTGTGTGACACCCCGATGAACGATCTCCCAGCAGCAGAGCCTATGCTGGGATATGGTATCTATGGTAAACGTCGGATTACTAAGCGCCGCGCCGCGCCTAGTAACCCGATGTGTACCATAGTTACCAGCGATCTCGCTGCTCCACATCGCTGGTGAGTCTGTCTGTGTGACAGCTCACCAGCGATGTGAGCGATATTGTTAGCGATCGCGCGTGCATGTGATCGCTTACAATATCGCTCTCAACATTGAAGCATGTGACTGGCCGCCTTAGTCTTAATGGCCCCTTTACACGCGGCAACATTTCTAGGGTGTCACAGGTAACTTACTGGCTGCAGTGAAATCATGGAGACAAGGTTCTATCTTGTTGCTGTGTACAAATGGAATCATCTCTCCATGATTTCACTGCAGCCAGTAAGTTACCTGTTGACACCCTAGAAATGTTGCCGCGTGTAAAGGGGCCATAAGGGTTAACTCATTCAATCCGCAATGCACATATAATATTTAGTCCAGAGCAGAAATTAAAAGGGGCACCACTGTAGCTAATACTGGGGTTCCCAATGGGGAACTCAATTACGTGTGAGGGGGAGACACAGGACCGTCTGAGGTGCCAGAAACAGTCTCAGTATGAAAATCAAGCAAAAGGAAGAAAAAATATCGGCACTCACCAGAACGGCATATAGCGGGATTTTTCTTTTTATTTAGTCCAGGAGCAGCATACAAAGGGGTTCAGGGAGGGGGCGCAGAGGTGACAACGGCACAATTTTGGGTAATTACCCTTCCAAGGGTCACAGCCGTTGTCACCTCTGCGCCCCCTCCCTGCACCCTTTTGTATGCTGCTCCTGGACTAAATAAAAAGAAAAATCCCGCTATATGCCGTTCTGGTGAGTGCCGATGTTTTTTCTTCCTTTTGCTTGACATATAATAATTAGTTGTTGATACAGTTTTGCTGCTTATATATTTAATTAATAGAATTTATATAATCATATCAAATAATGAAAAGTGTAATTTTGTTACTTTTTTTTATAAAGCTTTGCTTACAAAATTTTGTTTTAAAGAGGGAAAAACATTTCCACACTGTGAGCATAAAGTGCTATTTTTTGTGTATATTAACGAAACAATTTACAGAAAAACGTTACTTATATAATAACAATTTTATAGGTGCCCAAAGTTCCTTGTAAGCGTATTCAATTTTCTGGTTTTTATTTTTGTTTTGCGCTTTTTTATCTTTCCAATATTGGGGAAACAAGAGGGAGAGGAAAATTACAATCACGTATCAAATGACAGTGTAATCTTTGTGAAAAAATATTTTTTGTGAGAGAATGTGATTAAAATGTATAACACATCCGAAGCCAGAAGAAATATTCTAAGGAACTCTTATATCTTATTTGGCTTATTATCATTTTCTACAGTAATACACTCAATTTATAGTCAGCGTTTAGGCCTGTGGGCTTCAGTGTCCTCAACTCCTTTATTGATCTTAATTCCTTTTCTTTTAATACCTTTTCCCTATCACCACCCCTCCGCATTATTGGTACCGTATCGATTATTCTCCACTTTAAATCGTTTTCAGCATGTTTTGCTTCCATCCAGTGTTTCTCTACCGGTGACTCTACCATTTTCTGGCGGATGCTATACCTATGCTGGCTAAGTCGAACCTTCAATTCTAAGGTGGTCTCACCCACATAGTAAAGTTTCCAGGGACATTCTAATAAATAGACTACGTGATTGGACCAACAGGTCAAAAAATTCTTTATCTCATATCTGACTCCTGTTTTATGGTGAATGAAATGATCTCCTTTTAGGATTTGTTGGCAAGCCACGCATCCAACGCAATTTGGATATCGTGGTGTCACACAGAACGATGCAGCAGATTGCATGATCGACATCGTCTGATATGGGGTCCAGATCTCATATCTGCGATGAAGGATCAGACCACTTATCACTTGTCAGATTGACATGTCACACGCAACGACGTCGTTGGAGCAACTGAAAATATGCAACGTTTCAGCGATATCTTTACAGATGTTGTAGCGTGTGACGGCCCCCTTAGAATTAGCACAGTTTTAGTACATACAAGTAGGTGCAATAGTCCTGTACACAGTGCTGCACTGTGGGGTGATACTTATAAAAAAAAACAGGCAGCACCCCAGGCACAAAGATGTTTTCTGGACCCTTTATTAGATAATAAAGGGTCCAGAAAAACATCTTTGTGCCTGGAATGCTGCCTGTTTTTTTTTTAGATAGATAGATGTGAAAGCAATTGGGTTTCTGCCCACTTTGATGCCAATTCTGATGCCCAGAACCCAATTGGGCCAGGATGGAGTGACTTCAATTGAATGCAGGGCATCACTCTGTATGTAATTGTTCTGTGACATCAGTGGCCCAAAGCCATTTAACCCCTTCAGTAACATACCCCAGTGGCCACTTTGATGCCTACTTTTAAGTGTCATCACATCAGGGCACATGACTGCATGGTATTGTATACTTGTTATGTTTTATTTAAATTGTGAAACCCGTTTAAAACATAATGGCCGAATAAGAAACCATCTTCAGCATCAGTCAGTCAGTGCCCAGACCCGCTGCACACTCAGCACTTGGGACGACGCGCATGCGCACTGGGCCGCAGTCGCTGGCTCATATAGGCTTGTCCACTAAACAGGCGATGTAATTAGTCAATAAGGCGGGACGGGCAGCGGTGACGTCACGACCGGGCTGGGAGTGGGAGGCTGGAAGCCTTGTACACCCATGGCAGCGCTCCGGAACCTGTCAATGGTGATCGGGGCGGCGGTGGCGGCTCTGGGGTCAGTGCTGTTCATCGCTTGGAGCCGGTATGTGCCCGGCAGGAGAAGGTGGCGGAGGACGGGCTATGAGCTGGAGCACCGGCGCGATCAGGTGAGAGCTGCAGGTACAGAGAGTACGGCGGAGGGACTCGGGAAACCCCGGAGATAGTGCAGGCTGTGACCTCCTGGAACCCCTGCTGGGACGGTCCTCCCTCCACAGCATGATCAGGGGAGCAGGGCAACATCGGGTGACTGCTGGGAGATAGGAATGTGTGTGTATATACACATACTTCATACATAGTATGTATATAGCTGTGTGTAAAATATATAGGCCCTTTTCACATAGGCGTTTTTATGAAAATACTGCAGAATTACTGCATCTGCTGCCTAACGGCTGCGCTTGCGGCAAGTGCCATGCATTGTCTATGGGGCTTGTGGTCAGGTGCAACAAGTGCGATTCTGCCGGTTCCAGCACTTGCGGCAGTTGTGGCTGCGAAAAAAAACTGTCAGCCTCATTTTTAACTGCAAGTGCCGCATCTGCACTGACCACAAGCCCATAGACAGTGCATGGTGCTTGCCGCAGTGTGCCACAAGTGCCGCATCTGCACCTGACCACAAGCCCCATAGACAGTGCATGTGCTTGCCGCAGGTGTGCCACAAGTGCCGCATCTGCACCTGACCACAAGCCCCATAGACAGTGCATGGTGCTTGCGCAGTGTGCCACATGGCCGCATCTGCACCTGACCACAAGCCCCATAGACAGTGCATGGTGCTTGCCGCAGGTGTGCACAAGTGCCGCATCTGCACCTGACCACAAGCCCCATAGACAGTGCATGGTGCTTGCCGCAGGTGTGCCACAAGTGCCGCATCTGCACCTGACCACAAGCCCCATAGACAGTGCATGGTGCTTGCCGCAGGTGTGCCACAAGTGCCGCATCTGCACCTGACCACAAGCCCCATAGACAGTGCATGGTGCTTGCCGCAGGTGTGCCACAAGTGCCGCATCTGCACCTGACCACAAGCCCCATAGACAGTGCATGGTGCTTGCCGCAGGTGTGCCACAAGTGCCGCTGTCCCTTTCACATCAGCGCAAAACGCTGATTGCGGCAGTTGCGGTGAAAAAAACGCAATTGCTACGATCAGCGCAAAACGCTGATGTGAAAGCAGCATTATATGGTGATGCCTTAGGCTGCTTTCACATCAGCAGGAAGCGCTGATCACGGTGAAAAACCGCAACTGCCGCGATTACCGCATAACGGCTGCACTTGCGGTTCACCTGCGGCAAGCCCCATGCAATGTCTATGGGGCTTGCGGCAAGTGTGGTGTAGTTGCGGTTTTGCCACTTGCGGCAGGTGCGTCCGCTAAAAAAAACGCAGTATGCTGCGTTTTTTTCGCGGCCACACCTGCCGCAAGTGGCAAAACCGCAACTACACCACACTTGCCGCAAGCCCCATAGACATTGTATGGGGCTTGCCGCAAGTGTGCTGCGATCGCGGCCGTTATGCAGTAATCGCGGCAGTTGCGTTTTTTTCACCGCGATCAGCGTTTCCCGCTGATGTGAAAGGGGCCTAAGGTGGCAGATGTGGTAATTTTGACGCATTTTCATAAAACCGCCTATGTGAAAGGGGCCTAATACACGTGTGTGTGTGTGTGTGTGTGTGTGTGTGTGTGTGTGTGTATATAATGTATAATATATCGTACAAAGTATGTAACTGTGTGCACCCTATAAATTTGACCAAGAGAACACCCCAAACCCCCCCCCCCCCCAGCACCCCTATCACTAGTGCAGGGAACACACATAGACGTGAATGTTGATTCCACCTACAGTAATCCTTAAAGGATAGCACAGGTCCCCTCTGAGTGTTGTAACCCAGCAGAGAGGAAGGAGCTGGTCATACACCTCTGTGGGTAATTACCACAATAACACAAAAAGAAATGCGTGTATGAATGAAGCAAGACACAAACGGGCTAATACACCTCCCAATATGGAGCTGCCCAACATCAGCAGGGCAGTGTGCCATGGAAAAAAGCTGGCACTGACCCGCGGGCAAGGGAAGTTACTGGCTTACCAAAGGAGGGGGGCAGGGTCTATGGATGATACTCGCTGTGGGGCAAGGCTGCAGACCTGGAGATGTGGGGGGGGAGTTGTGGTGATGTGTGCTGGCGGCCGCCATTTTCCGGGTTCCTGCAGGTATTAGCAAGCTGCAGCTCTGCCTTTACTGCCCAGGACTTCCAGAAAATGGCAGCAGAAGCACAAAAATCGAGATCTGCAGCCATTTTCTGGAAGTCCTGGGCAGTAAAGGCAGAGTCGCAGCTTGCCAATACCTGCAGGAACCCAGGAAATGGCGGCCGCCAGCACACATCACCATCACACCCCTGAAGCTCCAGGCCCGCAGCCTTACCCCACTGCCCACACTCTCCATGGACCCTGGATGTAAAAAGAAAAAAAAAAAAAAAGACTCATTTTGGATTGTAAAACACAGCACTGTTTTCTCTCCAACTGGGGGGGATGTAGTGTGTCTTGTACTTTGAAAAATACAGAATTTGCAGGTGTGGAACATGAGGTGTGCTAATCCCTAACAAACCTGTATTTTTCTGAACCACATAGGCTTGTGGTCCCCTATAGCCTCCATACTCCTGTGACAACACACGCCCCAGGTCCTTGGCTTCTTGCTTTGCTGATGTCATTAGGGGACTGTTGGCTTAGGCACTCTAGCCATGGCATCGCAAGCACAGCAGGCAAGTTTGCCTCTTCTGCACGGGATGGACCAGCACAGCACCATACAGCAAGCCCCGACACTTACCACGGTGGAGTGCTTCAGTCCCGCTACTCCTGGACACCTCACTAGCAATCATTGAGCGTTGTTCCAGTGATGTAGGTCAAGTCGGATCGTTGGTCGGTTCGCCAACACATTGAAGCGTGTGACGGGCCATTTAAGGGAGGTTTACACGTAGCGATGCGCCAGCGATCTTGACAATGATCCTGCCTGCCCGGGATCACTGGTGCGTTGCTACATCATTGCTGGTGAGATGTCAGACAGGCAGATCTCACCAGCGATCACCCAGCGATGCACCGACACCCGACGGTCGTTAGGATCGTTTGGGATCTCGGGCGCAGAACCCCGAACTATCCCACTTTCCAGGTAACAGCATAGGGGTCTCGTGATTGCTTCACGCAACCTACAATCCCAGTGGGGATCAGCGCCGGGTGCTTTGGATCGAACAGTCAGTGAATGAAAGCGCAATCCAAAGGGTCAATAGCACTGATTGGATCGCTCATCTGATTGGCACTGTTAGATCCACATCTCAGCTGATGAGATCACCTGATATGTGGGCTCACATCAAAGGGTGGGAGGCGACCTATGACGTACATGTACATCATAGGTCATGAAGGGGTTAAACGTTAGGATATCGCACTTCATACCCAGCGACATTCGGTCTTTAAGCCCCATTAAATGGATTACAATATATATTAACATATGACCCTAGTGGCTTACAGCCACCCATATCCTGGAGATTATCTAATAGAAGCACTTCCATTAATGCAACGTTCACTTTGTGCGTTTTCTGATCCATTATTTGCAATGCACAAAATGGATCACTCATGACATCTCAGCCAAGTCAATGGGTTTTCATTTTTGCCATTCAGACTGCTCTTTTTAAGTGATCTGTTTTTCTCTTTAGGAGAGCTGTTATAGAAATGAGCATGTCATTTTCTGTGGCGTTTTCTCCTGTGTTTTTCCCATAGGAGCCATTCTAAATGGGGGAAAAAACACAGCACAAAAAGGATCAGAAACGGATGATTCATTATATTTTTTTCTCTTTTTGGAGGACAGCAGTTTACAGCTTAAAAAATGCAGTGGACCGAGGAGAAAAGAAAACGCAGTCTGAATGTAGCCTAAAAAGTCACTCGAAACGTCACCACCTTTGATGCTGTCCATCACTGTACACATGTGCCCTATCTTTCTGTAGTACAGCATGAGCCAAAGTTCTGGCAATGTTGCGATGATGGTTCCCGTCCGATGCTTTTGTTGGACAGGGGTGATCCGGTGCCATAGACTCCCATATTAGGGAGCGCCCGATTGCCCTGGATCCGGGAGGATCCAATTTGGGCAGATTTTCGCAAGCAACGTTTTTGTGTTAGGGAGAAAAATCCGAATTCACCCAGATCCTCCTGAACAGATGGAAACCGGATGGCAGATAGCTGCCATCCGGCCCCATAGGGCTGTGTTATGTCAAAATTGGGTCCGGGACTGTCAGGTTTACATTGGACAGCCCCGGACCTGATCAGACCGTGGTGTGAACCCGGCCTAACATGGGAAAGAAAAACTATATCTCTGCTGCCGAAAAGCAGCAAATAGTGCAATGTCTTGGACAAGGGATGAAAACATTAGATATTGCACAAGAACCTAAAAGCCCCGTTATAAGCAACAATATCGTTAAATGACCCGGACCATTTTTTTGATTGTTGGTCTCCCGCTTGGTGGCCAGCATCGGTGTGTGTGACAGCAGGAGACCAATGATCAACGACCTCCCAGCGCTGCACAGTACACGCTGAGAGGCTGGTAACCAGGGTAAAAATCGGGTAACGCTGCGCTTAGTTACCCGGTGTTTACCCTGGTTACCAGCGTTCTCTCTGGTCGCTGATGAGTCTGCCTGTGTGACAGCTCACCAGCGATCAGATAACAATGTCCCAGCGACCCAATTGTTGTAACAGGGCTTTTAGCATGATCATCGTACTGTGAAGAGATTTGTGGCTGATTCTGAGCACAGACGTGTTCGTGCAGATAAAGGCAGAATGATGAAGGTTTCTGCCAGGCAAGTTCATCGAATTAAGAGAGCAGCTGCTAAAAAGGCCTTGCAAACCAGCAAACAGATATTTGAAGCTGCTTGTGCCTCTGGAGTCCCCTGAACCTCAAGGTGTAGGATCCTTCAAAGGCTCGCTGTGGTGCATAAACAACCTACTATTCAGCCATCCTTAAGGCTGGCTTCACACTGTGGTCAGATCTCGTTCGGGGCTGTCTGGGATGAACCTGACCGCCCCGGACTGGATCAGCACACAGAACTGGAGGGCTAATTTGCCCTCCGGTTTGGTGTGCAACCACACGCGGCGTCCGCCGCTGATGGGTCAGGACCGCGGCTCGCTTTCTGGTGTCTTTTACTATTGCTAATGGCTGGCTGTTTTGACAGCTGACATTAGCAATAAGGGCTTGGTGACAGCTCCACAAAAAGCTGTCACCAACCCCAATATTACCCAGTCTACCACCGCACAGGGTAGCTTTGGGTTGAAAAATAAAATAAAAATAGGGCTCCCCTGTATCTCCATGCCATGGAGTGGAGATGACAGGAAAAGCCTTTTTTTTTTTTTTACTTGTTTGAAATATCTTTCTTCACACTGACCCAGTGGACAGTACAGAAAAAAAACACATATGAAAACGCAGCATCTGAACGCAATGCTTTTTAAAATTTTTTTTCTACCTGCACTAAAAAATAGATCACGAAAAACACACCTGTAAAAAAAGTTGCAAAACCACAGCGTGTGAACGTGGCCTTAGGCTGGCTTCACACCACGGCAATATCCGGGGCTGTCCGGTGTAAACCAGACAGCCCCAGACCGGTTTTTGGCCCCATAGTAGCCTATAGAGCCGAATGGCAGATCTCTGCCATCTGGTTTCATCTCTCCGGCTGAATCCGGGAGAATTCGGATTATTGTCACCGGACACACAATTGCTGCTTGCAACGTTTTTGTGTCCGGGGAGAAAAATCTCCCCAAAAAGCCGGATCCCGGATTGTCCTGGATCTGGGGCAATCCGGTTCTCCCTAACATGGGAGTCTATGGGGCAATGGGCGAATCTGGGAATCGGACATGGGCGGCTGCACGCCGCTGTTTCAGCAGCTGCGGCTGCAATTACAGACATCCGGCTGCACACAGGCCTGGAGGGCACATTTGGCCCTCCGGTTCTGCGTGCTGATCTGGTCCGGGGCTGTCAGGTTCATGCCTGACAGCCCCGGACTGGACTGCGCCGTGGTGTGAAGCCAGCCTTACTTGGTTGTCTCCTACATTACATCTGAATGAAGATCTACATTGACTGTGCAGAGCTTAGGCAGTGTTCAGAGATTAGTGATTATACTACTGTGCTCTGAACATTAGTGATGACAGCGGTGGTGGGAACATGTTCTCAGCTCTGGAAGAAGTTACCACCAGTGGGTTTGACCAACATTCATCTAACGTTGATGGCCACTTGTCAAACGTTTGTTCAGTTCATTTCAAGGTCCAAGGAGAATGCTGTATTACAAACCAAGTGTTGTTTACCTCTTTATTCTAACTTATTCTAAAGCCCCTTTCACACTAGCGTTTGTTACAATTTGCGGCAGATTAACCGTATCTGCTGCATAACGGTCTCTCTTGCGGCAAGCCCCATTCATTGTCTATGACAATGCATGGGGCTTGCTGCAAGTTCGTCGGATGCAGTAAATCTGCCGCAAATTGTAACAAATGCTAGTTTTGAAAAGGGCCTAAGAGTACTGAAGACTCCTCCTCCATCTGGCAATCCCATAAGAATGAATGGAGCAACCACGGGTCTGTTCACACTGGGCTCTTTAGCAGTTATCACAGATTCCAAGATTTAGGGCTCTAAACTTGAGTATAACACTGTAAAGTGAAAATGACCTATTGTACAAATCAAGTTTTGTTTTATAGCATATTAACTACCTGAAGTCTTACATCATAGAGGCCGTCAGTGATACAGGAGGAGATGGAGCTGAGTGACAGAGCTTCAGATCTACAACCTCATGTTCATATAAATTCAAACACTGATTTCTCATCAATGGAGGAATAGACCTGACCATGTAAAAGGACTGCTGGACTTGTCTGGGGGCTGAAATCCCCAACACAGATTTCCTTTTGGCAGTTTTTTTTTTTTTCTCCATATCTGGCCCCTTTCACATCACGTTTTCTGGGGATCCGTGGCCATCCATTGTAAAACTGATCTGATTTGGCCCTTATGTATCCCTATGAGCACGGATTGGTCCTGTACGGCCATCCCGATTGTGTCCATATTGTCACGAATCAGTTTGTGCCCGTGTTGTGTGTGGTTTTAAATTTTTTTTATCGCTTTCTTTTATTTCACTTAAGCAATATAACTGCCCCGACAAGACTCGCCTGTGCTCTGCAGGCTTGGGCTCCTCCCAGCACTTCGTGTCCAGATCTGTCAAAATCCCAGGTCCGGACACAGAAATGGCATCTGGAGTTAGAGATGCAGTCCTGTCCGTTCCTGTCCATGTGGTCCTACAAAAAACAGCATCCCCATGGACAGGAACAAAACGTGTCCTTGGCTATCTGTTGTAAAACGGCCACGGATCCGATTTAGCCCCGTGTATCCCTATGGGCATGGATGTGCACGGATTGGTGCTTAATAGCCATCCGTGTGTGCAGGGATCCAATTGTCTGCTGTTTTTTCTAGTCGCCTCCCACGACAGCATAGGAGGTTGCCTCTCCACGCCCTAATAGGGACAGGAAGCACAAGAGAGGTTAAAAGGACCCTCCCACTAGCCAGTGTCTTTCCTGTTCCCATGGGGCATGGAGAGGTTTTTGTTTTCTCCTATGCTGTGGTGGCCTGCGAGCTGCAGCATATCTTTTTGTCTTTGGTACAGCTGGGCAGTGTTGGTCGGGCCCTGGTCATCCTCGTACTGCTCCCACGCTCTGCGAGGGTTTGACCGCTGCCCTTGCCCTCCAGATCCCCTCTGGGGTGATGCGGCTGTGAGACTCTCTGGCCGGCGGCCTCCTCTGCTTTGGAGCTCGCCGGCCGCTTCCCGCAAGTGACGCCGGTGGGCTGGACTTCCGGGTACCCGCTTCCCCGGCAGGAACGTAGTGCTTCCGGCTTCCGACGGCGGCGGCCTCATCACTGCTGTGTGGCAGCCTGCCTAGGGCCCGGTGCGGGAGGCGGGGAATCATCTGGTGACACTGGGGGGCAGGCCTTTTGGCGTCATAAAGGCTGCCTGGGAGACATCAGAACCACGGTAAGGTACTGTGCGGTAGTGTGCTGACATGTGTTCCCCTGCATTTGCAGAGCCCAGTGTTCCCGCTGCCACAGTATGTCTGTGGAATGGGGGGGGGAAAGGGGAGAGAGTCCCTTATGCTTAATGAGCAAGCAGTTGCTGATAGCTTCCTTGTACTATGTTTTTTCTATGGAGACAAGGATGCCCCCAAGAAGGCCACTGGAAGTCTAATAAATGCCCAGTTTCTACAAAGAAACTCCCTCTGGGATGGGATAAGAAGCTGTGCCAGAGCTGCGCAGACAGGACTGTTAGGACCGAACATCCTAGCCTAGTGGATGAATTGAGGTCCATGGTGAAGCAGGAGATACTAGCCTCTCTCTCACCGGCAGTTCCTATGGCTGAGCCTCCCTCCCCTAAGATGAGGAAGCTCCAAGCAGTCCCATCAGACTCTGAGGAAGATCTTGGTTCAGATTCTGATAAGCCCGACAAAGCTTCGTCCGCCAAGCGGGCTTAGCTGAGATGATTTCTATTTTCTGGTCATCATAATGGGAGACCCAGACAATGGGGTTTAGGGCACTGCCCTCCGGAGGTCACACTAGGTACTACAAGTTTGTAGACACCGCCTCCTCCGCTTATAAACCCCTACCGCAGGGAACATCCTCAGTTTTAAACTTAGTGTGCTCGGAGGATCACGCTTTGCTTGCACTTCACTGCATTCTCACTACTTACGTGATGGCGTCTGAAGACAAGGTAATATGGTCCTGGTCGGGACCTGCGACAGCCTCCCCGCTCACCCTTGTGGCACACGCAGGTGGAGGTACCGGAGGGCCTAGAGCCTGGACACTTTGTGTTCTCCCGGTACGCTGTCGCGCTCCTTTCCATCCCTCTCTGGGGGGCTCTGGAGAGTGGGAGATGGGAGCCTTGCACAGCTCCGCTCCGTCCGAGGCCTCCCTAAATGGTGCTTACAGACCGGACTGGAGCCGGCCCAGTCCGAGGCCTCCCTAAATGGTGCTTACACTCCGGACTGGGCTGAACCCCCGTCCGAGGCCTCCCTAAATGGTGCTTACAGACCGGACCGGCACTGAGGCACTCTGTGTCTCCTGTGTGCCTGGGGGTAGTGTCTGTCACTTTATGTGACCTGACACTCAGACCGCGCGTTACCCTCGGGTCCGCGGATCTGGAGGTGTACCCTGTGCTGGGGGCACCCTGGCTGACCGCCCTGTGTGTCTCAGGGGCTGAGGCCGGAGACTGCTGATCTTTGGATGTAATTGCAGTCCGTGTGTGTGTAATGTGTTTTACACTATTTCCCGCGCTGCGGGCTCCAGCACCTCCATTTTGAGGCTGTCTGGAAGAGAGGAGGCAGCCCTTGCGGTGACGTCACCGGGGGGGCGTGTGTGTGTGCTTCCCGCGTGTTCTCGGCGCCGCCCACGACTTTACTGGCGGCGGCCATCTTCTCCCTCACTTCCCGGCTGGGATCTACGGCAGCGCGTGTCTGCACTTCAGAGGGAGACCGGACGCGGAGGTCACACACACACACCGCTTCCTCCCACCGCTTTACTGCGGTTGGTAAGCCACCGGGATTCCCGGTTTGTTTGTCTGTACGACTTGGCTTATACATCCCCTACTGTGGCTATGTTCTCAGTTAGGAAGCTTGCTGCTAAGGCGGCAGATGCCACCATTACCTGTACTACATGCAATGGTACACTGGTGGAGGTGTCCTGCAATAACTGCGGACGCCCAGAAGCCGGCTTGGCTCTGCTGAGGCAGCAGCTCCGGTGCTGTACCCTGAGGTTCAGGTGATCCCAGGACCATGGGAAACGCAGAATAGGATCAATGAATCCCTGCTGACCCAGATGTCCTCCATGTCGCAGTCACTGGAGGCACTTCATAGGAGACTGGAAAACCCAGCTACTCCTTCCAGTTACCCCCGGGTGTCTCCCTCTTCTGCTGTGAGACCCCTTAAGCGAGCTCGTCGTGAGGAGTCACCCGAGCTCCAGGCTCTCTCTGAGGAGGAGCGTTCCTCTGATGGTGAGGAAGATGATGGGGGTTCTACTCTCGGGTCTGTGTCTGAACCTCCAGATGGGGTGGAGGATCTGGTGTCCTCCATCAATGAGACCTTACGTCTCGTGACTCCCCTGAAGAGGTGATCGTGCACCCGAAGGAGGTCTATCAATGGCTGCGGCCAGAGGCTAGACTAAGTGGCTCTTTCATGGACCACACTAATTTTGGAAGGGTGGTTAGAGCACCCAGGTTACATCCTGGGCGGCGCTATGTCCGTAAACCTAAGGACAATCGCTTCCCCTTCTCCCAGGAGGTGCTTCAGGAATGGTCGCAGTCTCCAAAGGTGGACGCTTCCATGACTAGAATTGCTGCACGCTCCCTGTTTTCTGCCTCTGATAGCTCCTCATTGAAGGATGCGACTGATAGACAGGTCGAGCAACTCGCCAAGTCTTCCTATGAGGCTGTGGGGTCTTCATTTGCCCCTAATTTTGCCACGGTCTGGACCTTACAAGCGATTACTACCTGCTTGGATGGTATCATGGACCTGGCAAGATCCAGTCCAGAGGTCCTGGCGCTTACCGAGAGGGCAAGGGCCTATGCGGATTATGCCAGGACGGCATCTTTGGAAACTGCCACTCGCTCAGCTGTGGCTTCGGCCAATGCGATAGCGATCCGCAGGTTGTTGTGGCTACGTCTTTGGGACTCAGATGCCACGTCTAAGAAGATTCTGCAGAATCTTCCGTTCGCTGGTGACAGGCTTTTTGGCACCGAGCTGGACAAGCTGATAAAGGATTCTGCTGAGTCTAAGATCCCGCAGAATAAGCCTAAGCCACGGTATACCGTTAAAAGGAACCCTAAACAGTGGTCCTTTCGCTCCAGCTCGCAGTCATCCGCGACGTCCGCTCGCGCGGACCGAGGGGGCAAGCCAGCTACTCAGTGGCGCTCCAAGAGTCGTCAGAAGAAGCCGGCGGGGGCAGCAGCTGCCACCCCCAAGCCCGCCTCGACATGACTCGCTCTCTCATCCTGCCTCCCCACAGGTGGGGGGCCGCCTGTCTCGATTCCAGGACAGGTGGCTACTTCACGTTCAAGATCAGTGGGTTCGAGACGTAGTCTCGCGAGGTTACAGGATAGAGCTGACATCAAAACCGTTATCCCGATTCCATCGGTCTGTTCCATCCCCAGAAAAGGCTCAGGCTTTTCACCGGGTGTTGGAGGGACTCCGCAGAGACGGAGTAGTGGTCCCAGTGCCCACGGCAGAGAGGTTCAGGGGTTTTTACTCCAACCTCTTTATTGTCCCGAAAAAGGACGGTTCCTTTCGACCGGTCCTGGACCTCAAATTGTTCAACCGTCACGTGTTGGTTCGGAAGTTCCGCATGGAATCCCTGCGCTCCGTGATCGCGGCTGTGTCGCAGGGAGACTTCCTAGCGTCCATCGATATCAGGGACGCTTACCTTCACGTGCCCATTGCACCGGCTCATCAGCGCTGGTTACGATTCGCAGTGGGGGACGAACACTTCCAATTTGTGGCCCTACCCTTCGGGTTGGCCTCAGCACCACGGGTGTTCACGAAGGTGATGGCCTCTATGATGGCTCTCCTGCATGTGCAGGGTCACGCCGTCATACCCTATCTGGACGACCTATTGGTCAGGGCGCCATCGGAAGACCTTTGTCGGGTGAGCCTGGAGGTGACCATGAGGTCTCTGGAACAGTTCGGGTGGCTTCTCAATACTCAGAAGTCGACCCTGGTTCCGACCCAGTCATTGACATATCTGGGCATGGACTTCCACACGGACTCGGCCCTGGTGTCTCTACCTCAAGCCAAGCAGCTGGCGATCCACTCAGGAGTACAGAATGTTCTCCTGTCACCTCACTCATCCCTTCGGGCATTGATGAGACTGGTGGGACGCATGGTAGCGGCGATAGAGGCGGTGCCCTTTGCACAGTTTCGTCTCCGTTCTCTCCAGCTGGAGATTCTTCGCCGATGGGACAAGAGAGCGATATCTCTGAATCGGTTGGTGGCACTGTCACAACCGACCAGGGACTCCCTGCAGTGGTGGCTCCAGCCACATCACTTGTCACGGGGCCGGTCGTTTCTCAAACCATCATGGTTAGTGGTGACCACCGACGCCAGTCTGAAGGGCTGGGGGGCGGTGTTCTTACACCACAGGGCTCAAGGCCTCTGGACTCAGTCGGAGTCAACGTTGCAGATCAACGTACTGGAGATCAAGGCGGTCTATCTGGCGCTCCTGGCGTTTCAGAAATTCCTGACAGGACAGCCCATTCGGGTACAGTCCGACAATGCGACGGCCGTCGCCTACATAAATCATCAGGGAGGGACCAGAAGCGCTCAGGCCCTCGCCGAAGTCCACCGCATTCTGTTGTGGGTAGAGGAAAACGACTGCCTGATCTCCGCAGTTCACATCCCAGGAGTCGAGAACTGGGAGGCCGACTACCTGAGCCGGCAGGGGATGGACGCCGGAGAGTGGTCTCTACATCCAGACGTCTTCCGGGACATCTGCGGCAGATGGGGCACTCCGGACGTGGATCTGATGGCCTCGCGACTCAATCGTCAGGTGCCGCAATACATGGCGAGATCCTGGGATCCTCAGTCTCTGGGGGCGGATGCCCTGATCCTGAGTTGGTCCAGTTTCCAGCTGCCATGTGTTCCCACCTCTGGCTCTGATTCCCAGGGTTCTGTGGAAAATCAGGTCGGAGTGCAGAGTAGCCATTCTAGTGGCTCCGGATTGGCCCAGGAGGTCCTGGTATCCGGACCTGTGGCAACTGTCAGGCGGACACAGGTGGGCTCTTCGAGATCGCGCAGATTTACTCGCGCAAGGCCCATTCTTCCACCTCAATTCCAAGGCCCTCAGATTGACTGCATGGCTCTTGAGGCCTGGCTGCTGACTTCCAGGGGTTTCTCTCCTACAGTGGTGGCCACTATGAATCGGGCTAGGAAACCCGTTTCCAGGAAAATGTACCACAGAACGTGGAAAATCTTTTTTACCTGGTGTGCCTCTGGTGGACGGTCCCCGTGGCCCTTGTCCATCCGACGTTGTTGGCCTTCCTACAGTCGGGTTTGGAATTGGGATTATCCCTTGGCTCTTTGAAAGGTCAAGTATCAGCACTTTCTGTGCTGTTTGACAGGCGATTGGCGCTCCTCCCGAAGGTCCGTCAATTTCTGCAGGGGGTGTCACGGATGGTTCCGCCCTACAAGAGACCTCTGGACCCTTGGGACCTTAACATGGTCCTGGCGGCATTACAAAAACCGCCGTTTGAGCCTCTGAGGGATGTTTCTCTATCTCGCCTGTCCCAGAAAGTGGCCTTTCTGGTGGCGATTACATCTCTGAGGAGGGTCTCAGAATTGGCTGCACTATCGTGCAAGTCACCCTTTCTGGTGGTTCACCAAGACAAGGTGGTGTTGCGCCCACGGCCAGAATTCTTGCCGAAGGTGGTTTCAACTTTTTACCTGAACCAGGAGATTGTTCTCCCATCATTTTGCCCTGCTCCCGTTCATCAGGTTGAGCGCGATCTCCATACTCTGGATCTCGTGAGAGCTATACGCATTTATGTGTCCAGGACCGCCTCCTTCAGGAGTTCGGATTCCTTATTTGTTCTTACGACAGGTCGCTGTAAGGGGTCCGCGGCTTCAAAGTCAACCTTGGCCAGATGGATTAAGGTTTCCATTCAAGAGGCTTACCGGTCTTCTGGTTTGCCTCTCCCGGTGGGATTGAAGGCTCACTCTACCAGAGCCGTAGGTGCCTCCTGGGCCTTGCGACATCGAGCGTCTGCTCTACAGGTGTGTCAGGCGGCCACTTGGTCCAGCCTACACACTTTCTCTAAGCACTATATGGTGCATGCCCATGCCTCTGCGGATGCAAGTTTGGGCAGGCGGGTTCTCCAGGCGGCGGTTGCCCACCTTTAAAGGGAACCATGTGTTATCCGTCTTGTTGAGGAACTCTTCCCGCCCTGGGGTATTGCTTTAGGACATCCCCATTGTCTGGGTCTCCCATTATGATGACCAGAAAAAAGAGAATTTTGTTTACGTACCGTAAATTCTTTTTTCTTTAATCATCAATGGGAGACCCAGCACCCACCCAGTTGTTCCGTTGCATGTTTTGCAGTTGATCTGTTCCCTGTTGGGACGGTGTTTGCCGGGTTGTTGAACCGTCTGTGCACGGCTTTCTTCCCGATGTTTCGGGTGTGGTTTATTTCCTCCTCGCAGCTTATGGACCAAACTGAGGATGTTCCCTGCGGTAGGGGTTTATAAGCGGAGGAGGCGGTGTCTACAAAGTTGTAGTACCTAGAGTGACCTCCGGAGGGCAGTGCCCTAAACCCCATTGTCTGGGTCTCCCATTGATGATTAAAGAAAAAAGAATTTACGGTACGTAAACAAAATTCTCTTTTTTTCCCCAGATGACATGGGGGAACTGATTGGGGCTATTCGGAGCACTATGGGATTAGAAGAGGAACAAGTCCTCTCAGTTCAAGATGAGATGTTTGCTGGCCTTCAATCAGCTAAGCCGGTTGGCTTTCCAGTTCACGCCACCATCCTGAATGTTATTTCTCAGGAATGGGAATTTCCTTTGAAAAGATTCAAAAGTCATCTCAGTCGCAGATTTCCTCTAGAGGACAATGAGATACACTGGGATGTTCTTAAGGTGGATGCGCAGGTCGCACGTGTGGCTAAAAAGACTGCACTCCCCTTTGGGGATACTTCCCGACTTTGGGACCAAATGGACCGAAAGATTGAGAGCTTTATGAAAAGATCCTGGGAGGCTTCCTCTTCTACCATTAAGGTAAATATCACCTCCACCTGTGTCTCCAGGTCCCTGCTCAAATGGCTTGACTAGATGGAATTACATATTTCGCAGGGCACCCCTAGGGAAGAACCGCTGAATTCCCTTCCCTGGCTCAGGAAGGCAACCAGTTTTCTCGCATCCACAGAATCGGTCCGTCTGGTGGCCAGGACTTCAGTATTGTCCAACTCCGCCGGACAGGCTTTGTGGCTGAAAATGTGGAGTGGGGATTCCACTTCAGAGAAGAGGCTCTGCTCTCTCCCCTTTAAAGGGGACTTGGTCTTTGGGCTCGCTCTGGATGACATCCTGGATAAGGTGGCTGACCGCAAGGCTCTTCCAGAGCAAAAACCCACCAGGAAACGGCCCTTTCATCCCTCTGTGCCTCAGGCCTCCCAGCCCAAAGGGAAGGGGAAGGGGAAATCGGGCCAGTGGGGCTACCAAAAGGGTAGAGGAAAAAATATCCTTGTCCCTTCCCAGCAGCACCCTGACAAACACTGACTCGGTCCTGGTGGGGGGGCGACTTTCGGCTTTTCTCCCCCAGTGGTGGCATGTCACCAGTTGCCAGTGGGTGCTAAAAGTCATTTTGGAGGGTCTCCTCATAGAGTTTGGATCTCCTCCTCAGCCAGGTCTCTGGGTCACTGCCCTGCCCTCGCAGGGTGCACAGGATGTCCTGTGCTCAAAAGTGAAGGAATTCCTTCATACAAATGTCATCTCCATCTCCATCTTTTGAGTCAGGAAATGGAGACATGGGGCACTACTTTCGCTTCTTCTTGGTCAGGAAGCTGTCTGGAGACGCTGGGTCATAATAAATCTGAAGCTCCTCAACCAACATGTCCGCTATCTGTGTTTCAAGATGGAGTCTATCAAATCAGCAATTCCGTTGATAGGCGGCACCACCAAATGGCAACGATCGACTTAAAGGATGCGTACTATCATGTGCCAATTCATCCTCGGCACAGGAAGTACCTCAAATTTGCAATCCTGTACAAGGGGCAGGTCCTCCATTTTCAGTTCAATGTACTTCCCTTTGGGATCTCCTCAGCTCCCAGAATTTTCTCAAAGATTATGGCGAAGGTAGTTGCCTTCCTACTGGGTCAGGGCATCTGTCTAGTGCCATATCTAGACAACTTCCTTCTCATTGCTCCCTCCGCTCAGACCCTCTGGAGCCATATGGAGAAGTTCCTGTGCGTTCTTCAATTTTTGCGCTGGATCCCAAATCTCCAAAAGTACCAACTGCAACCCTCTGCCACAAGACTGTTTCTTGGAGTGTTGTTAGACTCCAACAAGCAGACATCACTTCTACTAGAAGACCACAGGTTGACACTTCTTGCCAAGATTTCGACTCTGCGTCGACAGATGTCTCCCACTCTTTGAGCAGCTATGTCTGCTCTGGGCTCGATGACCTAATGCATGCCATCTGTCATGTGGGCCCAGGCTCTCACTCGAGTCCTTCAGGATCATATCCTGTCACATTGGGACAAACTGCCTTCCTCCCTAACCGAAGGATTCGCTTGCCGGGGAACGTTTCCTAGTGTCTCCTCTGGTGGTTGAATCCCAGCAATCTGCTAAAGGAGGTTGCCTGTGATCAGACCCCCCTTGTTACCCTGACTACAGATGCCAGCCAGAGGGGGTGGGGGGCTATGGTTGCCCATACCCCGCTTCAGGGGATCTGGAGTCGCACCAAAAGTTCCCACTCCTCCAACTACCGAGAACTGAGGGCGGTCGAGGAAACCCTCATTGCTGCTCAGGAGCTAGTCAGGGGGTCTCGCGTTCTGGTGTATTCGGACAATATCATGACGGTGGCGCACCTTTGTCATCAGGGCAGTACACGATCCAGTGTCCTGAAGGCTGTATCCTCTCGGATCTTCCTCTGGGCCGAGCAATTCCTCCTGTCCCCTTCAAAAGTCCACCTGAAAGTGTCATTAAATCTTCAGCCGGACTTTCTAAGTCGCCAAAACGTCCACCCCGGAGAGTGAAGCCTGGACCAAGTGGTATTCTGCATGCTGGTAGCAAAGTGGGGTACTCCAGAAATAGACCTGTTTGCATCCAGCGCAAATCCGAAAGTCGCAACAATTTTCTCCCTGAACCCAAGGGACAATGCGGTAGGAGTGGACGTCTTCTCCCCGGATTGGGACTTTGATCTTGCATATGCCTTCCCACCTATCCCTCTTCTAGCCAGAACACTGAGGAAGATCAGGGAAGGAGGAGTTCCTACTATTCTAGTAGTTCCTCTGTGGCTGAGGAGTTGGTACAACCTGATAGTGGCACTCAGTTGGCAGTCCAGTCATCTTAAATCCAGACCCCAGCTTAGGGTATGTGCACATCTGACGTTTCTGCATCTTTGCAGACCGTCCGGAAACCGGTGGAGAATTGCAGAAACTGAGTTTTCTGAACTCGGTAGTGTCCATCGTTTTGTTAACGTTTTGCTAACGTTTTGGGATCGGTTTATTAGCGTTTGTACAGCGATTTCTTGTCGTTTTCCCCGGCGGGTTTCTTAGCGTGTTTACGACTGTTTTTTGTGCACTTGTAAGCTAGATCTGCTGGAAAAACGCTCAAAAGAAGTCACCTGCTATATCTTTGAAAACCGGTGGAAAACCGGTGGAAAGGAGAAGTAAAAAACCGTTTTAATGTACACAGCGTTTTCTAAAAGCCATTGACTAGCATGTTAATCCAACTGCTGGCTAGGATTAACATAAATTAACATAAAACTCAGCGGAAACCGCCGATGGAAAACGCTAAAAAACAGCCCACAAAACGACTGATGTGCACATACCCTTACTGTCCCAGGGTCCACTGTTTCATCCGGGTCCACAGAAGCTCAAATTCGCTGCATGACTTCTGAGGCCCAGGTGCTGAGGGCTCAGGGCCTGGTTGAGAAAGTGGTGGCTACCTTACAAAAGAACCATTAGCCGGTCACTAATGCAATTTACAATAAAATCTGGAAGCTATTTTCCTCCTGGTGTGGTTCTCATCACCTGACCCACTCCAACCTAATATATCGCAGATACTAGACTTTTTCCAGAATGGTTTGGACCTAGGCCTTAAGCCTAGCACATTGAAAGTGCAGGTTTCGGCTCTGTTTTGTGTTTGACGCAGGTTTGGTGAATCTTCGCTGGATCCGCCGATTTTATGGTGTCTGCTAGTAGACTTTGTCCGCGGACGAAGATCCTCACACCCCCCTTGGGACCCTTACTGAAGTCCTGACTGGACTTTCACAATCTCCTCATGAACCACTGTCATCCTATGGTATACGGTTGTTGTTGTCTCACAAAACTGCGTTTCTTGTGGCAATTACTTCTGCTCGGCGTGTTAGGGAGCTTCAAGCCTTATCCGTCCGAGAACCGTATTTAACAATCCGAGATGACAGCATTGTCCTTCAGCTGGACCCTTCTTTCCTTCCCAAGGTGGTCTCTGATTTCCATCGCTCCCAGTCAATAGATCTTCCATCCTTTTTGTCAACACCCTCAGATTCCAGGGGAAGAACTCCATTGATTGGATGTCCGCGGGAGGGTGTTACACTATCTTGACGTGACAGCATCCTGGCGTATTGATCATTACCTCTTTATCCAACCCTTTGGACGAAATGGGGGCAAAAAAAATGTCTAAAAGTACTATCATGTGGCACCCTGTCACCCTGTTGGGCACCACAGAAATCCTTAGGGCATGAATGGAGCTAGCAGCAAGCAACACTCTCAAAACACTTACGACACCTTAGAGCACCTGGTTTCACCCCGAGCCTCTAGGGGGAGCTCCACTGGTCACTTTGAGCCAGTTCCCCCTATAAATAGGGTCTTGGAGGGAGAAACTTCAGAGTGTGCATCCACCAGTTCTGGAGCCGTCCTAGGCCCAAACCAGCACACCTGCCAGTGAGGAAACCCCTTGCAATTGGGGTAAGAGGAAAGGAGAAGACACCTCTCGGGGACACCAGAGTAATCTAAACTCTCTCCCTTATCCACCGGTTACTGGAACCGAAGCTGTGAGAGCTACCCAGCCACCACAAGGAACCAGCATACTGCACAGGGAGTCTAGCCCCCTGTTCCACCTGAAGCACCTACCTACGAGAGGCCAGGGAAGAGTACTGATCCTGCTCAGACCCTTTTACAGTGCCCTCAGTGCTGATACCCAGGTGAAATCCGTTCCATTGAACACACTGCCGGTCCGGCTGGATTCCACATCCACCCGTCCTTAGCCTTAGAAGAAAGAGAAAGGAAGCCTACACTAACTGCTTGCTGTGAAACCACCAGGATTGCTGACTTCACTAACCCGGTCTGGCGTACCAGAAAACCATCAGTAAAAGTACTCAAAAGACTCTGGTGTGTCTGTGCCTGACTCCTGGGCCTAACAGCAGTACTACCGCAGCTGCCTCACAACATCTTGTGCAGCTCCCGGCTCCGGGGACTCCTGCTCATCCTGTGGGGAGCGTCCCATCTTGCTGCCTAACATCCCCCGGAGGCCCCGCAGCATTGGTATAGTTACTGAAACACCCGCAGGTGGCGTCACGAAGACAATCAATCCCTTACTGTTCAGCCATCCCCCCCTATTGATCTGGACCACCGGGCCTCACAGCCGCAGGCGCGGTTCCGTGACAAGAGGAGAGTCAACGCCTGCGACGTGAACACCCCGGCTACGGTGAGTCAATCACCAACTGGATCTAAAGAGCCATTACAGAATCCTAGATCACCCAGCAGATATCAGCACCTTCTGGGTTTACTGCTCATTCCACCAAATCTACCTCGGTCTCCTGGGCTGAAAGAGCTGGGGCTTCTCTGGAGCATATATGCAAGGCTGCTACGTGGTCCTCGTTGCATACTTTTCACAAGGCATTATCGTCTGGACCTGGTTTCCAACAAGGTTTTGGCTTTTGGCAGGAAAGTCCTGCAGGCTGTAGTTCCCCCCCCTTCTACCTCCCGTATTCGTTGGTATTCCTCCTATGCTGTTGTGGAAGGTGACTAGAGAAAAAAGAATTATTCTTACCGTTAATTCGGTTTCTAGGAACCTTCCACGACAGCACTTAATTAGCTCCCTTTATTCCTCGATATTTCCTGGAATGTGCTACTGTTACTTATATGCTATGGGTTCTTTGTAAGACACTGGCTTGTGCGAGGTGGGAGGGTCCTTTTAACCTCTCTTGTGCTTCCTGTCCCTATTAGGGCTTGGAGAGATTACCTGCTATGCTGTCGTGGAAGGTTCCTAGAAACCGAATTAACTGTAAGAATAATTCTTATTTTTTTCACGTCCCCAAAATCGGAGACTGCTCCGATTTGGGCACAGCAGACACAATCTGACAGCATCAGATCCGACGCTGTCCGATTCAAATAACATTGGGTGGTCTATGGAGCTTGGATCCGGGAAAAACAGGATCGTTTCCCATATCCGAATTTAGTGTACTGAGCATGCTCTGTACATTAAAACTGCTCTGTTCAGTGTAATTTCACTTTAGCAGTGTATCTACATACACTGCTAAAGTGAAATTAAGGAATGTGTTTAAAAAAAATAAATAAATAAAAAATAAAAATTCTCACTTATCCTCCAGCTGTCCAGGACCTGAGATGAAGACTCCCCAATGCTGCCAGGACCTTAAAAATGTGATTGGCTGGTAGCGATCGGGTGCTGGGTCACATCACATGATCACTACTGGCCAATCACATTTTAAGGTCCTGGCAGTGGTGATCAGATTTCTTCCCCTAGAGTCCCGGACAGCCGGCAGACAGGCAAGAATTTTATATTTTCTTATTTTTAATACATGTTTTCTCTTCTATTTTGTTTTCACAGTGTGCGTAGATCCACCCCCCCTCCCCCCATCCCCGTGTCACATAACAGGCTCGGCTCCTCCCAGCTCTTTCTGTGTCCGGATCCATCAAAGTTATGGATCCGGACACAGATATAGCATCCGGAAGTACACATCCGGTCCTGTCTGTTCCTGTCTGTGGGGTGCTGCAAAAAGACAGGATCCCACGGACAGGAAAAAATCGTGATATGAAGGGGGCCTTAAAATTATTTGAGATCTTATTGATGCACAAAACCTCACGTTCTGTGTGAATGGATTCTACTAGTACTTTGACCTGGTGCATTCTAACATGTGGAATGTATGCAAAGCCATAAACTGATAGCTGCCCAAGAAGGCCTCATTAGTCAAGCTTCAGGCAGTACACCAATAAATTGAATAACTAAGATTCTGGATTTCTAGGGGTCTAAGTCCCCCATCACGTCACGTTTCTTTTGCCTGTCCGTCTGGATCCTTGAATTTGAAGGACCAGATGGGCAGGCACAGATATGTGCAAACTGATGTCACTTAGGCTTCTGGATTTTTTTTTTTTCCCCGGATCCCTCTCCACAGATAACCTTCCCCCCAATGTTATGTGCTCTGTGTCACGTTGGATTCGTTTTTGTCCGCTGCACCCAAAATCTGAGCAGTCTCCAATTCTGGGTACAGGAAAACACAGGACACAAACTGATCCCTGACTGAATTCACACACACAGATGGCCATATATGACCAATCCGTGCCCATAGGGATACATGTGAGGCCAAAACTGATCCCTGCCTATCCATTTCAAAACAGATAGACCCGGATCCCCAAAAAATGTGGTGTGAAGCCAGCTTAAGGTGCACATCATTTTCATTGAAAGGCTGTGGTTACACTACCATATCAGCACCTATATTCTGCTATTGCAAGTTGTGATGGTGAACACCTTACTTTGGTGCATTGCCCTCGCACAAGTGATATGCTAGTGTGTATTAGAAGCAACAAAATCTTGACTTGCACTCGGCCTAATGTTAGACAATGGTGCAGCTCAGATCTGATTCTTTTTCCTCTGCAGTAATTGGACTGTTAAAAAAAAAAAAAAAAAAAAGCGGAATGCTATGATTGTCAGCGAGTTTCGGCACACGCGCACCCATACAAGTCTGAGTGTGAGTGACACAATAGACTGCACTTGGATGACATCTGAGTGCATTATACAGTTAGGGCCAGAAATATTTGGACAGTGACACAATTTTGGCGAGTTGGGCTCTGCATGCCACCACATTGGATTTGAAATGAAACCTCTACAACAGAATTAGTGCAGACTGTAACGTTTAATTTGAAGGGTTGAACAAAAATATCTGATAGAAAATGTAGGAATTGTACACATTTCTTTACAAACACTCCACATTTTAGGAGGTCAAAAGTAATTGGACAAATAAACATAACCCAAACAAAATATTTTTATTTTCAATATTTTGTTGCGAATCCTTTGGAGGCAATCACTGCCTTAAGTCTGGAACCCATGGACATCACCAAACGCTGGGTTTCCTCCTTCTTAATGCTTTGCCAGGCCTTTACAGCCGCAGCCTTCAGGTCTTGCTTGTTTGTGGGTCTTTCCGTCTTAACTCTGGATTTGAGCAAGTGAAATGCATGCTCAATTGGGTTAAGATCTGGCGATTGACTTGGCCATTGCAGAATGTTCCACTTTTTTGCACTCATGAACTCCTGGGTAGCTTTGGCTGTTTGCTTGGGGTCATTGTCCATCTGTACTATGAAGCGCCGTCCAATCAACTTTGCAGCATTTGGCTGAATCTGGGCTGAAAGTATATCCCGGTACACTTCAGAATTCATCCGGCTACTCTTGTCTGCTGTTATGTCATCAATAAACACAAGTGACCCAGTGCCATTGAAAGCCATGCATGCCCATGCCATCACGTTGCCTCCACCATGTTTTACAGAGGATGTGGTGTGCCTTGGATCATGTGCCGTTCCCTTTCTTCTCCAAACTTTTTTCTTCCCATCATTCTGGTACAGGTTGATCTTTGTCTCATCTGTCCATAGAATACTTTTCCAGAACTGAGCTGGCTTCTTGAGGTGTTTTTCAGCAAATTTAACTCTGGCCTGTCTATTTTTGGAATTGATGAATGGTTTGCATCTAGATGTGAACCCTTTGTGTTTACTGTCATGGAGTCTTCTCTTTACTGTTGACTTAGAGACAGATACACTTACTTCACTGAGTGTTCTGGACTTCAGTTGATGTTGTGAACGGGTTCTTCTTCACCAAATAAAGTATGCGGCGATCATCCACCACTGTTGTCATCCGTGGATGCCCAGGCCTTTTAGAGTTTCCAAGCTCACCAGTCAATTCCTTTTTTCTCAGAATGTACCCAACTGTTGATTTTGCTACTCCAAGCATGTCTGCTATCTCTCTGATGGATTTTTTCTTTTTTTTCAGCCTCAGGATGTTCTGCTTCACCTCAATTGAGAGTTCCTTTGACCACATGTTGTCTGGTCACAGCAACAGCTTCCAAATGCAAAACCACACACCTGGAATCCACCCCTGACCTTTTAACTACTTCATTGATTACAGGTTAACGAGGGAGACGCCTTCAGAGTTAATTGCAGCCCTTAGAGTCCAATTGTCCAATTACTTTTGGTCCCTTGAAAAAGAGGAGGCTATGCATTACAGAGCTATGATTCCTAAACCCTTTCTCCGATTTGGATGTGGAAACTCTCATATTGCAGCTGGGAGTGTGCACTTTCAGCCCATATTATATATATATATATAATTGTATTTCTTAACATGTTTTTGTAAACAGCTAAAATAACAAAACTTGTGTCACTGTCCAAATATTTCTGGCCCTAACTGTATGCAGAGGCAGACAGTGGAGGAGATGGGAAGAAATCGCTACATCTTTTCAGCACCCACGATCTTATCGCAGGATTGGATCACAGTAGATAACACTTGGCTGATGCTCGCAGCAGAGCCCGAGCGAGTCCCATTGGCATGTCACATCTGAGGCTCTCACTATATGCCAGTGTGACCCCAGCCTACGGCTGAATCTGTTAAGCATCACAGCACTATAGACATTCCTTAAGGGCCTGTCACACGCGTCAGTCGTCAGTGAGATGATCGCTGACGACATTGACGGCTGATCGCTGGTGAGCTGTCACACAGGCAGACTCACCAGCGATCAATTGACCAGAAACATCGTGGAAACGATTTAAATATCGTTTCCACGATGTCTTGCTCCCGCTGCCAGGCTGCTGGAAGCGGGAGCAGGCTGGTCTCCAAGGTAAACTGCGGGTATCTAGGCAGCGCGCGCTGCCTAGATACCCGACGTGTACCTTAGTTACCAGCCTCCTCCGCTCACCGGCTGGTATCTAAGGTACACAGCGGGTAACTAGGGACCCTAGTTACCCGCTGTGTACCTTAGATACCAGCCGGTGAGCGGAGGAGGCTGGTAACTAAGGTACACGTCGGGTATCTAGGCAGCGCGCGCTGCCTAGATACCCGCAGTTTACCTTAGTTACCAGCTCCCAGCGCTTGTGAGAGGCGCTGGGAGCTGGAATATCGCTACTCCCGGTGTCACACGCAGCGATGCTGCGTGTCCACCGGGCGACAATCGCCAGGTTTTAGAGCAGGTTCTAAAACCTGGCGATCACCAACCAGCGATTTATCGCTGGTTGATTCAGTATGTCACACGCGTCAATATCGCTGCAACGTCACGTGCAGGCGATATTGACGCGTGTGACTCCCCCTTTAGAGTATCGCTTTATTGCACATAGAACAAAAAGGGTTTGTCTACATGAGGAAATTGTGGTAACTGTGTGTAATCTACATGCCATTAGGATTTAGCTTTATTTGGCTGTTCCAGTGATTTGCATACTTGTGGCAACACTCCAGTCAGTCTCTGCCACTTCACTCAGTACAACACTGAAGTAAGCGTCAAACTCTAGTCTGCAAATCAATACTTGAGAACATGTGAGTACTGCAGAAAATGACATGCCATAACTGTGTACATTGCATGGTTCTGGCAAGTTCCAAGGCCAAAAATGAGCTCAGGAGGAGACCACATCGGAAGTATATGGAAGCTATAGCTTTACTCAAAGGTTTGATGCCAGTTACTCAGTTTGCATAGTGCCCATTTGTAGAATTTCTGCCCTTTGACCTCTCAGTTGAGATTATATAAGGCAGTCGCTATATAGTTGGTGGTCTCTCTGTCAATGATCATGCCTTCTAGTAACCTACAGCTCTACAAAAGCCAGTTTTTAAGGTTGCCCCTTATCTAATCAGTCTACCTTAATTGCCTGAATCAGAACACTTCCATCATAAGCATGGGATGATTTCCTTGCATGTAACGTGCACCCCATAAGATGAAGAATGGAGGGTTTTCTGCTTGTTGGTATCTTGGAGATTCCAGATAGAGCTGGAGGTGAGATCTTGGATATTTACCTGTACGCTCCATCATCCTTTTCTTTGTATTTTCCCAGGACAACTATTTGGATCGGCAGATTTTGGTGCTGGGTTTGGATGGAGCAGGTAAAAGCAGTATAATCCATGCTATAAGCACAAACACCACCAGGTCCAGCTCTGCACCGACCCATGGGTTTAACACGGCCCAGATTGTCAGCCAGGGACTGAGGATTGAGCTGTTAGAGGGTGAGTTTCCCAGTAACACTGGATTGCTTCTAAGTAAATGGATGTCTATCACCACAACCATAGTCATTTATTATAACAGCAGGATGTGCCCATGGACCTGTTAATACACCAGCACCATTAATGTGCTTTATACAGCTGGTACCTCCAGAAGAAAAGGGAGCATGCTGGTAAGAGTAGGGTCACATTAGTGTATGGCATCAGGCTCTGCTGCAAGTGTGAACCGAGTGTCATTTGATCCGATCCTGCGATTAGATCATAGTTTTGGAGTAGAGGGCTTAATCTCCATCTTCTGCATTGCCGGCCTCTGCATATATTGTGCTGCACTCGCATGTCTGCCGAGTGCAGCGCGATGTTTCACTTGCTTCAATAGACTTGTATGGGTATGAGTGATCCGAGACTCGCAGACCATTGTGGCATGCTTCGATTTATTCCTCACCCCAATGACAGCATTGTGTACCATGGGGCCGAGGGCAATATGAGGAAATCTCCCACTGCACTCTTGTGAGTCATACATTAGTGTGACCCTACCCGAAAACTAATAAGTTTTACCAGCTGGATTTGGGGAAACTTGTGGGATTCCAGTGAAATGAATGGTCCATGGTGATCTGTGGTGCCATCCCTCTTGGGTCCAGTTTTAGGTAACAGAGAGGGATTGATAAATTCATGTAAATGTTTCTGCTTCTTTTTGCGCCCATGGCATTATAATCCAAGAATTGATGATGCATGTCTTCACTACTTGCCTAATCCTGGATGTTAAAATGACATTTCAGACTCTCTTCATTGTTGTATTTGTGCCCTTTTATAGTTTGGCGTTATCCATTTTCACTTAATTCTTCTTTTGATTTGTGCTGAGACTCTAAACAATATTTCTTATTTTCCTCTTGCAGTGACTTTATGCTCGTCAGAATTATTTTCTTTGTCTATTTCACAAATCGTAGCAAAAACTTTGTGCAAAATGAATGACTCAGGAGAGCCAGTTTAAAGAGTTTATGGCAAAACGCTGCAATAAAAAGCACAAGGCATAAAACCCCCAATGATGAATTGTAGGGGCCTCCACCACCCCCTCTGACATCAGTGTGAAGTAGGAGAGGAAGCCGATGGACAGAAGGATAGATCTATTATTTGCAATAATCACCCTGTCCAGTGTGATGTGCAAAAAAGAAGTTAAATAAGGGAAAAGCCCACACAGCTCTTTTAAAGGGATCCTGTCACCCCCAAAACGCCTCCGAAGCTATCAAAACATGTCCCTACAGCATCTCCTCACTAATTTCACACTCCTTTTGTCTCCTAAAAGCATCCTGTGAAAGTGCATAAAAACGTTTTAATACTTACTCATTAGTGATTATAATTAGCAGGGGCCATATTCTTTAGTCACCAGGGGGTTTGTTTAGCAGCTCCAGGATCCAGCCCTCTCTCTGTCTGTGCTTACGTGAAACTGAAACTGAAGGCAGGACTAATGATTTGCATTCTGTGAGTGATAGAGAGGGGGAGGCTAATGCCTGCACAAGCAAAGCAGCACAGACAGAGAGGGTGGATCCTCGAGGCTGCAAAACATCACGCCCTAAGGGCTAAAGAATATAGCCCCTGCTAATTATAATCACTAATGAGTAAGTATTAAAACGTTTTTATGCACTTTCACAGGATGCTTTTAGGATGATAGGATGCTGCAGGGACATGTTTTGCTAGCTTAGGAGGCGTTTTGGAGGTGACAGGATCCCTTTAATGAAAAAATTAAATTCTGGCTCTTGCAATATGGCAACACTGACAAACTTTAAAATGTGGAAAAATTATATTTTCATGCAAAAAAAAAAATACATTTGTGATATACATGAGCATCTCAACGAATTAGAATATCAAAAAGTATATTTCAGTAATTCAATACATAAAATGAAAGACCTATATTATGTAGTCATTACACACAGTGATCTATTTCAAGTGTTTTATTTCTATAAATGTTGATGATTATGGCTTACAGCCAAAGACCCAAAGGTCATTATATAAGAAAATTAAACTAGGGAGAATGAAGTGTTAAAAATGATGAGTGAGTAGCGAAATATTAATAATCGCTATACTCTTATCGAGTACTTTTTAACACTCGTTTATTTGTCCAAATAGCGAGTCTAATGTTAGTCAATTAGTGATGAGCTCTGTCCACACACATCTGGTCATAAAAACATCTTTCCAGGGCAGTGGTCTTTATTGCATTTCTACTGCCTAAAACACCTTGCTGCGCCCCCAGAGAGACCCTAACATCCAATCTGCTCTCACTAAAGGTACCGTTACACCCTTCAATGTCGTTAAGATCTCGCCAATAATCTCACGGGAGAGGGGTTTTTTTATTCGATTTGAAGCATTACCTGAAAACGAAATGTATTTCTTATGCAAAAGCTTCTCTGGAAACCACAGTTGTCTTGTTGGTGTGGGACTTTGTGGGTCGGGTAGTCTTTATCTATTCCTTCACTGGCTGCTTTCCTCCTTTTTATTTAAATCTTGTGCCGTGGCCTCCGCGATTATCCCTATGGCTGGCGCCTGTGCAGTGCTATGTTCACATTGTAGTTGAATTCTTCAGTAAAATGGTGTCGGAGTTAGTGTGTGTGTGTTATACTGTGATCTCTGGCTCAATTTGTTGAAGGCACTGTCTCTGCAAATATCATCTGAAACAAAGTGGTGATATTTGCAGAGACAGGGTCTTCAATAGAATGGTGCCGGAGATCCCGGTATGCTCCGCCATCATGTTATTGAAGAATTCAACTACAACGTGAACGAGGCACTGCACAGGCATCAGCCATCCTGGCTTTGGACAGAAGGACGCCTTCAGCATTATATCATAGACTAGTAAAAAGGCCCGATGCAATTGCATCGGGAGCACGGTAAAATGAATTGTGTGTATCGAGGCGGCTCTGTGGCTAGCAGAGTATCGAGGCGGCTCTGTGTGCTAGCTGGCAGAGTATCGAGGCGGCTCTGTGGGGCTAGCAGAGTATCGAGGCGGCTCTGTGGTGGAGGGGTGAGGAGAGAAGCACACAGTATATACATACATGAGACATTGTATAGACAGACAGTATGCAGAGATTACAGAGATTATACACACAGTATAGACACATTACAGACAGTATAGACACATTACAGACAGTATACAGAGATGACAGAGTGTGCAGAGACATGACAGACAGAGTAAGGCAGGGGTTAAAAAAATGTAAATAAAGTTTATGCTCACCTGACCCCGAGCCCCCGGCGTTCTCCCGCCGTCTTCCTAAAGGCTCCCGGTGCCTGCAGAGCTCTTCTACTGCAGTTCAGGACCTGCGGTGATGTCAGAGTCACGTGACCCGCGGTTACCATGGAGTAAGCTGGTGTCACGTGACTCTGACATCACCGCAGGTCCTGTACTGGTGTAGAAGAGCTCTGCAGGCACCGGGAGCCACCGGGAGGCTGGAGGAAGACGGCGGGGGCTCGGGGAGAGGTGAGGAATTTTATTTTTTTTTTTTTTTTTTTTTTTTAAAGTAGTGCGGCTGCGGCTCGCGATGACGCTGCGTGTCATCGCTCGCAGTACCGCAAAGCATCTTGGGATTCGGCTACTGCAAATGGCAAAAAAGTGAGTACTGCAAAGAGTAAAGGAGGAACTGATGGCAAAAATGTATGTGCTGACAGTGCCCATGTAGGACGCTATCTTATCTGCCCACTATCGCACCTCTTCTTTTTTTGCAGTGCAGGTTGTATTTTTTTTTGTCTATGGAATGTGTGTTCTTTGGGTGGATCTTAGCATTTGTGGGGGTTTCCAGATTGAGTGTTTTGAGGATAATAACTAGCTCTAGTCAATGGCATTGCTCGAGATGGTAACTAACTGTTCTTGGCTATAAGAAAATAGAATGAGTTATCAAGCCCTGGTGTAATACAAGGGCTATATTCGGGCTACTGCTGTGTGCGGGAGATGTTAAGATGATAACAAAGAGGTGTGGTAGTGTCTGTGTGGCTGCTGCTTCACAGACTGTCATGTCCCAGTGTGCGTCATTTTCCAGAAGTCGTCGTTCTTCAACAAGCTTCCTTGAATGTTTCACAGACATGCATAAGCTGTGTTATAGGCAACGAAGAACATTCATAGTATAACAACCGTTCAGAAGCTGAGCTGTGATTGGTTGCTATAGGTCACCTGATAAATATCCAGGCTAACTGTCAGAACAGGCAAGGCAGTATCTAATACCTCACACATACAAACAGTAAATAGGCCTATTTTTTGTTGACTGAATAAAGCGCGGGGTTAAACTGTCCCCTGAAAACATAGTGTAGGACAGTGATGGCGAACTCCAGGCCTCGAGTGCCACACACAGTCCAGGTTTTCAGGATTTCCTTAGAGTTTGACAGTTGGTAATTTGATTGCCAACTGTCAAATGCAATGGAAATCCTGAAAACCTGGACTGTGTGTGGCACTTGAGGCCTGGAGTTCGCCATCACTGGTGTAGGACCTTCCCTGAATCATATGAGGGGGCTGTGCAGAATTTTGTGATTTTTAAATGCGATTGTGTGGCTTCCTTTAGTAAATGCCACACGCACACCTTTTCTATATCAGATTATTGGTTACACTTGATAAGAGTCTAGTTGTCCAAAGCAACCAATCAGAGCTCAGCTTTCACTTTACCGCAGCAGCTTTAATGCTGAAAGCTGCACTCCTAGTTGCTATAGGCAATGTTATAACTAATAATGTATTGGGCTCAGTGAAATGTATGGATGTACCAGTGCTGGTAATAAGGGTATAACATAGGATGTTAGTAGAATAGGTTGCCCAGCAACCAACTGCAGGGCATGTGACAGTGGGATTGGCCCAGGGGAGGAGCTAATGTTTAGCGTGTGAGACTGCTGAAGCCAATCAGTAGCTGGGGGCATGTCCTCTTGTCATTGGTGGTTATCCAGGCTTCAGATGGATGCTATTCACCGTTATATCTATTATATAAATCCCGGAGGGATTTTTGACGTCACATTCGTCACTTTGTCCCAACGTCCAGTCACTCTGGCCAGTGGTACACCTGTTAAGGGTGAGCCAAGATGGCGGCGAGCGGCGGCCACTTTAGCCTCTGCCCGCTCTACCGCTCCAGCCTCTGCCCGCTCCAGCCTCCTCTGCCCGCTCCAGCCTCTGCCCGCTCCAGCCTCCTCTCCGCCCGCTCTCGCAGCCTCCTCTGCCCGCTCCAGCCTCCTCTGCCCGCTCCAGCCTCCTCTGCCCGCTCCAGCCTCCTCTGCCCGCTCCAGCCTCCTCTGCCCCCGCTCCAGCCTCCTCTGCCACCCTCCAGCCTCCTCCTGCCGCTCAGCTCTTGCCCGCTCCAGCCTCCTCTGCCCGCTCCAGCCTCCTCTGCCCTCCAGCCTCCTCTGCCGCTCCGCTCCCCCATCACCCCTCCAGCCTTCCTCTATCAGCCTCTGCCTCTCACCCCTCCAGCCTCCTCTGCCCTCCTCACCCCTCCAGCCTCCTCTGCCCTCCTCACCCCTCCAGCCTCTCTGCCCTCCTCACCCCTCCAGCCTCCTCTGCCCTCCTCACCCTCCAGCCTCCTGCCCTCCTCACCCCTCCAGCCTCCTCTGCCCTCCTCACCCCTCCAGCCTCCTCTGCCTCCTCACCCCTCCAGCCCCTCTGCCCTCCTCACCCCTCCAGCCTCCTCTGCCTCCTCACCCTCCAGCCTCTCTGCCCTCCTCACCCCTCCAGCCTCCTCTGCCCTCCTCACCCCTCCAGCCTCCTCTGCCCTCCTCACCCCTCCAGCCTCCTCTGCCCTCCTCACCCCTCCAGCCTCCTCTGCCCTCCTCACCTCTCCAGCCTCCTCTGCCCTCCTCACCTCTCCAGCCTCCTCTGCCCTCCTCGCCTCCTCTGCCCTCCTCACCCCTCCAGCCTCCTCTGCCCTCCTCACCTCTCCAGCCTCCTCTGCCCTCCTCACCTCTCCAGCCTCCTCTGCCCTCCTCACCTCTCCAGCCTCCTCTGCCCTCCTCGCCTCCTCTGCCCTCCTCACCCCTCCAGCCTCCTCTGCCCTCCTCACCCTCCAGCCTCCTCTGCCCTCCTCACCCCTCCAGCCTCCTCTGCCCTCCTCACCCCTCCAGCCTCCTCTGCCCTCCTCACCCCTCCAGCCTCCTCTGCCCTCCTCACCCCTCCAGCCTCCTCTGCCCTCCTCACCTCTCCAGCCTCCTCTGCCCTCCTCACCTCTCCAGCCTCCTCACCCCTCCAGCCTCCTCTGCCCTCCTCACCTCTCCAGCCTCCTCTGCCCTCCTCACCTCTCCAGCCTCCTCACCCCTCCAGCCTCCTCTGCCCTCCTCACCCCTCCAGCCTCCTCTGCCCTCCTCACCCCTCCAGCCTCCTCTGCCCTCCTCACCCCTCCAGCCTCCTCTGCCCTCCTCACCCCTCCATATGCAATGTACAGTATGTGTATATATGTGTGTATGTAAGCAATGCGTCACTTTGTCTGCACTTCCCTCAACTTTGTACACATACACACATACTCCGCTATACTTACCACCGGCCCTGCGTCCGCTGCCTGGATCCTCATTCGACATGTCGCCGCCCCAGAACTACTGGATCCAATATAGCGTCCAAGATGTCTCGCCAAACTACCCGGACGACATATTGTATCCGGTCGTCCTGGGGCGGCGACATGTCGACTCAGGATCCAGGCGGTGGGGAACACGCAGGGTCGGTGATAAGTATAGCGGGGTGTGTGTGTGTGTGTGTGTGTTGACCACTCTGCCCGCGGCGCTGCTGACCACTCTGCCCGCGGCGCTGCTGACCACTCTGCCCGCGGCGCTGCTAACCACTGCCCGCGGCGCTGCTGACCACTCTGCCCGCGGCGCTGCTGACCACTCTGCCCGCGGCGCGGCGCTGCTGACCACTCTGCCCGCGGCGCTGCTGACCACTCTGCCCGCGGCGCGGCGCTGCTGACCACTCTGCCCGCGGCGCTGCTGACCACTCTGCCCGTGGCGCGGCGCTGCTGACCACTCTGCCCGCGGCGCCTGCTGCGCTGCTGACCGCTGCGCCCGCTGCTAACCACTAGTAAATAAACTATATATGGATTCTAGACTACCCGATTCTTTAGAATCGGGCCGCCATCTAGTTATAGATAAGCCTAAGGCTGGGGTCACACACACAGATATGTGGGCAGATATTGTTCACAGATCTCTGGTTGCAGTGAAATCATGGACAGATTGCTCCATTTGTACACAGCCACAAAATGGAACCATGTGTCCATGATTTCACTGCAACCAGAGACCTGGGAACAATATCTGCCCAGATATCTGTGTGTGTGACCCCAGCCTAAGGGACCTTTCACACTAGCGTTTGTCTGGATACGGCAGATCTGGACAGAAAACTGCATTTGCCATCTAATGGCTGCACTTGCGGCAAGCCCCATGCATTGTCTATGGGGCTTGCTGCAAGTGCGGTAGTATTGCCATGAATCAGCAGTTGCGGCCACCAAAAAAAAAAAAAAAACGCAGTCAGCTGCTTTATTTATTTTTTTTTGTGCTGCCGAAACTGCCGGATTGTGGCAATACCCCACTTGCCTCATCCCCCATAGACAATGCATGGGGCTTGCCGTAAGTGTACCACAAGTGCGGCAGATGCAGTTTTCGGTCCGGATCCGGCAAGGGTGAAAGGGGCCTTGCATATATTAAGTCTTTTTACTTTCAAGGTGTATTTTTTTTTTTTTTTGGGCAATATTTATAGCCACTTATCTGATCTTTAGATTTGATGCAAAAGCGAATGAAGGTGCACGTATAAAGTACTGAGTGGTATTTTGACTTTCAGAAAACATACAGCAAATTGGTGCAGATTATCTGCATGAAATGCTCCTTGTGGGAATATAGTTCTAACTTCATAACAAATCTCCCAAACTGATTTATATCCAGCAGTTGTCTAAAGCGGCACTGCAGGTTTTTTTTTTTCTTTTTTTCTTTTTTCACTGGCGGAGTGATGCTTTAAGTCTAAAGGTGGGTTTACACGTTGCGATATCTGTGTCCAATTTCAATGAAAAGTCACGTGGTTCTATCGTTGGAGCCGACATCGTTCCTGCGTTGTATGGTGTGAACGTCCAATACGATGCAGGAACGATGTCAATGCGATATCGGGGATTGAATGAGCGTGCTATTCAACCGCCCGATATTGAATGGAGATTGGAGCCGGATCGTGCTGTGTGACAGCCCAACTCCGATGTGTTCTGCCGCGTCACCCATTCACTCCCATGTTAAATGGTCGTTCCTGGGTTGGGGGGCGTACACATCATCGGGTTGTTGGATCCTGATATCGCGCTGTGTAAACCGGCGATGCGATGCAGGGAAAAGCGCGCTCAAAAAGCGCGCTCCCGCGTCGTTGGATACGATATCGGCCAGATATCGCGACGTGTAAACCCACCATTAGGGTATGTGCCCACAGGACGTTTTTTGAGCAGTCCTGAGGATCCTAGAGTCCGTGACAGGAGAAGTGCTATGATCTTATCTGCGTTTTTTTTTTTTTTGTGCGTTTTTACTGTGTTTTTGATGCTGCGTTTTTCCATTGACTGCACCAAAAACGCAGGAAAATAGAGCATGTCAATTCTTTCCTATCCGCACCAAAACCGCAGGTATTTGACAGTTCTTGACACTTGCAAAACCAATGTGTGTGCACAGCGTTTCTGTGAAACACATTAGTTTTGCTGGGAATGAAAACCGCAGGAACAAATTAGCATACATTACCATAAAACCAATGGTTTTCTGCATGCAGAAACCGCAGCAAAAACACCCTAAGTCCCCTGTCCCCTTCTTGTACTCTCCCTCTTGCGTCTTTATCTCTTCTCCATGCTGCCCCGTTACACATAGCGATGTTCTAGCGATCCCACCAACGATCTGACCTGCCCGGGATCACTGGAACGTCACTGAGAGGTCACTGGTGAGCTGTCAAACAGGCAGATCTTCTCAGCGACCTGTGTAATGACCTCGACTTGGTGGAAAAGAATATAAAAGAATATAAACTATTCTTTTCCACGATGTCTAGGTCTTGCTACTGTATTCTGATAGGCTGGGTAAGCAGGAGAACGCTGGTATCCAGGGTTCACATTGGGTTACTAAGCAAAGCGCGCTGTGCTTAGTAACCCGATGTGTTCCCTGGTAATCAGGGTACACATCGGGTTAGAGGGGCGTCACACACGCTGATGTATACTGCCCTGTGGGAGACCAACGACCAAAAAATGGTCCTGGCCATTCCGCAGTGATCAGCGAGCTCATCGCTAGTTGCTGCAGCATGCCACACGCAGCGACCTCGCTTGCGAGGTCACTGCAACATCACAAAACCTGTGACGTTGCAGCAACATCGGTAGCGATGTCTCTGTGTGTGAAGTACCCCTTATCCAGTTTGTGACCTGCCGGGTGCTCCAGTGTTTCATGGTGCAAGCCAGAGGTCCCTACTAGGGAAGAGCGCTCCCGTGGAAGTTGGATTTCTGGGGGCTCAGCTGGACATTATTAAAGGTTCTGTTCTTGTCCTGAACCCCATTGCAAATTACCGATTGGGCAGCATACAGCCGGCCATAAACAAAGCACTTTCAGGGGAGTGTTTGTGTATTATTTATTTATTTTTTTTAACCCTCTCCCCCCTCCTCCAGTACGAGCCATTCGAACACTACAAGCAGCTCTCATTGAGTGTATCTGAGCACAGCCATGCTCACTCCAGTAGTTTGCGAACGTGAAATTGTAGAGTCTGTGTTCAGTACTAACACCAAACTAAGCTTGGTTCGCTGATCACTAGTCTCAACTCTATGGGCTTTCTTCTGGCTCTCAAGGTACCGTTACATGGCACGACATCATTAACTACGTCGTTGATGCATCACGGGTTTGGAGACGTACCAGCGACATCGTTAGGATGTCGCCGCGAGTAATACCGTGATTCAACAACGATAAGTTGATGGATCGTTCATCGCAGGTTTCAGAACATGTTCTCAAACCTGACAATCCACCAACCTGGTAGATTGTTGTGTGTGACACCGTGATACTGTCTGACAACTCGCCATTCACACCCATGAGCAGGGATCGTTCACATGGTTTGCGAACGATCCCTGCTCACAACATTGTTGGTGAGTTGTCCACGATATCTTGACGTGTGACAACTCGCCAACGTTGTTAAAACGATGTCTGCAACGACTGCGCGCCCACGAGATCGTTGCAGACATCGTTCCAACATTGTACCATGTAACGGTACCTTTAGACTTGCATTGAGAGGTTGTGACTTAACTTCTGGCCAGTCATAAGTTGTGGACACAAGATGATGTTTCAAGACTGGAGTGACACCAAGTAAAGACACCAGAGGGTAATAAGACTAAGGAGCAGGGGACCTTGGGTTAAAAGAATCACTCTGGTGCTGAAGAACATATAGACCCCTCCAATGGGTTTAAGAACCAGTGGGCACAGGCCAGCCGAGCGTCAGGTGTGCTCTGTAGGATCATTAATTGATCAGTGTGTAGGCTGCCATTTGTCTCAGTAGCACATCCCCTGTTCACCTGACAAGCATTTTGCTCCTCCGTTGGGTTATCGGCAGTCTGTTAGGAATGAAACAATAATCACAGTCTTAACAAATTTTGTTCATAATTGTTCATTGTAAATGCAGCTTAAGAATTGAGAAGAGGGATAAAGATTATTGTCCCTGCTGTCATGTGATGATCTTGCTGAGGGATTTGACCATTTCCTATCCGGCTATGTACGGTTATACAGAGGTGGCTGTGGTCAGATGGCTACAAGGTTTTAATAAAACCCAAGTGCATTTTTAGCCCCCAGGATATATTTATATAAAATTCTCCAGAAGTTGGCACATTATGTTATGTGGCATATTCTTACAGTCCATTTGCATTACCAGACCATCATGAACAAGCTTTCCTATGATCACTTGTTTCAGGCTAAAGCCTAAACTGGTTGCTAAACACTTGCTCATCTGATTTAAATGATCTTTTGGGCTGCACAAAGATCATCGTTTTTTGCAGCATGTGGGCCGGTTATGGATCAATCTGCATTTAAGAGCAGGGCTGTGGAGTCGGTAAATCAAACCACCAACTCCAACTCCTGAATTTCCCTTGCTCCGACTCAGACTCCTTTGACTCAGACTCCTTCATTCATGGCTCGTTTTTAAGTGATAAAATTATTGTAGGTCAATGGTAACATTAGGCTTTAATCATTATAATGACATAATAATAATTCATAATAATATTCAGCACATTCTGCATTGAACTACTAGACCCAATTCATTATATATTTTAGGAGTCGGAACATTTTCTACCGACTCCAACTCCACCAAAATGGGCAGCGACTCCGACTCCACATCCCTGTTTAAGTGGTTTTTACAAGCAAATCTAGTTTAAGAGAATGTGTCAGGTCCTCTATACACCCAGAGCCATGGGCAGTTCTGTGCCCATTCCTGTAATCCCTGTCTGATAGTCCCAGTAACACATAAACATATGTTAAGAAAAATAATTTCTAAAGACTGTTTATGCAAGAAAGTTTTTCCTAAGGGAGAAAAAGAAAAAAAATAGATGGCGCCAATCTAAGTGTAGAGCATGACTGTGATCAAACAAACATGCACTCTCCCTTCAGCAGGGCATACCTTGATGTTGGTAGCCTGGAGCTTCCATTTGTGGCATGCTGCTCACATCCAGAAGGCTGCCGGGAGATCCCCCATCACACTGGCAAAAACAACTGAAAAGCAACATTTTTGGAGATTGTGCTCTCAATTGAAATTCCAAGTAGCTATACAATTAAAGTTGATTTCTTATAACAATTTTTTTTTAAAAGAAATATAAAAATGAAATCGGCTTCAAATTTCAAGCAAGTATTCAATTATCAGGAGCGCTATGTCCAAAAATAATTTCTAAAGACTGTTTGAGATTCTAATTAGGGCTTTGACTAGTCGAGGGAAACATGTTGACTCAAGTATAAGCCTAGAGTGGGAAATGCTGCAGCCCCCCATCCTGGTAAAAAAGCCCCCCGTCACTGTATTATAGCCTATCCCATCCTGAGCGATAGCCCCTCATTCCTGTATATGTTCCCCATCATAGTATATAGCCCCTCACCCCTGGTACAGGGCCCCCATTATTGTATATAGCCCCTTCATCCTGGTACATGCCCCCCCCCCCCATCAATATATATCTGGCCCCCATGCTGTGGCACATATTAAATCAACAAACCATCTACACCGGAGGACGCAACATTTCCTTCAGGGATTTGCCGGAAGGGTAATATAAATGGTTTGTTTTAATATGTGCCGCAGCACAGGGGCCAGATACGATGATTGGGGGTGGGAAAGGGGGGGGGGGAGGGTGTGAGTATACTTAGTGTAATGCAATATGCTTCGCTCCCCCTGCCAGTGATGGACAGGGGGGTGCAGTGCATATTGCATTACAGTAATGAGTGGGATAATGTGACCTCCTGCTCCCTCTACAGCCTCCTACCCACTCCTCCAGCTCCCAATCACTGCCCCCCACCCCCACAGCAAATACTGAGTGACTTGAGTATAAGCCGAGGGGGGCACTTTTCAGCACAAAAATTGTGTGGAAAAATTTGGCTTATACTCTAGTATATACGGTATTTTTGACTGACTTAGGGCCGCTTCACACTGTGGCGTGATTCTGTCCGGGAGGACCCTGACAGCCGCGAACGGAATCAGCACACAGGACTGGGGGGGCTAATATGCCCTCCGGTCCTGTGTGCAGCGCACGCAGCTGCAGCCGCTGACAGGTGAGGACCGCGGCGCCCACGGTCCTGACTTATCTTATCAGCAGCAGGAACTGCATGCGCTGCACACAGGATCGGAGGGCATATTAGCCCCCCAGTCCTGTGTGCTGATAGGATCCTCCCGGACAGAACTTCACACGCCGTAGTGTGAAGTGGCCCTTAGTCAATAAGAGGTGCTACAAGTTTCCACTTGGCCCAAACCTTCAGTTGATTACTAATACACAGCATTTTTTTTCCTTTCTTAAAAATGAGAAATGTAATTTTTGAAAGCAAAAAGTGACTTTATATTACATAAAGTTTTTCTTTTATTGTAGTGGGGGGCAGCCAGAACCTTCGGACCTACTGGAACCAGTATCTGAAGAAAGCACATTTTATGGTCTTTGTTGTGGACTCCACAGACGACATTCGCTTGCAGCTAGCGAGACACGAGTTGCATAGACTTCTAGAGGAAGCACCACAACTGCCCCTGATGGTGCTGGCAAATAAACAGGTAAACAACTGAGCAGCACATGGATCCTGATCCTAACACGGCACTCTGACCTAATGTTGCTGGGTTTAAAACCATGATAAATGAATGTCTATTAAAATTCACAACATGGCCCGAAGCAGGCTAGCACCTGATGATCACCACTACATGAGCATGTTAATGCACCAGCCCAAATGATTAAAGAAAAAAGAATTTACGGTACGTAAACAAAATTCTCTTTTTTCTGGTCATCATAATGGGAGACCCAGACAATGGGGATGTCCTAAAGCAATACCCCAGGGCGGGAAGAGTTCCTCAACAAGACGGATAACACATGGTTCCCTTTAAAGGTGGGCAACCGCCGCCTGGAGAACCCGCCTGCCCAAACTTGCATCCGCAGAGGCATGGGCATGCACCATATAGTGCTTAGAGAAAGTGTGTAGGCTCTACAGGTGTGTAGGCTGGACCAAGTGGCCGCCTGACACACCTGTAGAGCAGACGCTCGATGTCGCAAGGCCCAGGAGGCACCTACGACTCTGGTAGAGTGAGCCTTCAATCCCACCGGGAGAGGCAAACCAGAAGACCGGTAAGCCTCTTGAATGGAAACCTTAATCCATCTGGCCAAGGTTGACTTTGAAGCCGCGGACCCCTTACAGCGACCTGTCGTAAGAACAAATAAGGAATCCGAACTCCTGAAGGAGGCGGTCCTGGACACATAAATGCGTATAGCTCTCACGAGATCCAGAGTATGGAGATCGCGCTCAACCTGATGAACGGGAGCAGGGCAAAATGATGGGAGAACAATCTCCTGGTTCAGGTGGAAAGTGGAAACCACCTTTGGCAAGAATTCTGGCCGCGGGCGCAACACCACCTTGTCTTGGTGAACCACCAGAAAGGGTGACTTGCACGAAGTGCAGCCAATTCTGAGACCCTTCTCAGAGACGTAATCGCCACCAGAAAGACCACCTTCTGGGACAAACGAGAGAGGGAAATGTCTCTCAGTGGCTCAAACGGCGGTTTCTGCAGTGCCGCCAGGACCACGTTAAGGTCCCAAGGGTCCAGAGGTCGCCTGTAGGGCGGAACCACCCGAGACACCCCCTGCAGAAATTGACGGACCTTCGGGAGGAGCGCCAAGCGCCTGTCAAACAGCACTGAAAGAGCTGATACTTGACCCTTCAGGGAGCTGAGGGATAAGCCCAACTCCAAACCCGACTGTAGGAAAGCCAACAACGTCGGGATGGACAAGGGCCACGGGGACCTGTCACCCGAGGCACACCAGGTGAAAAAGATTTTCCACGTTCTGTGGTATATCTTCCTGGATACGGGCTTCCTGGCCCGATTCATAGTGGCAACCACTGTAGGAGAGAAGCCTCTGGATGTTAGTAGCCAGGCCTCAAGAGCCATGCAGTCAATCTGAGGGCCCTGGAATTGAGGTGGAAGAATGGGCCTTGCGCGAGAAGATCTGCGCGTTCTGGAAGAGCCCACCTGCGTCCGCCTGATAGTTGCCACAGGTCCGGATACCAGGACCTCCTGGGCCAATCTGGTGCCACTAGAATGGCTACTCTGCATTCCGTCCTGATTTTCCACAGGACCCTGGGAATCAGAGCCAGAGGCGGGAACACATATGGTAGATGGAAGCTGGACCAACTCAGGATCAGGGCATCCGCCCCCAGAGACTGAGGATCCCACGATCTTGCCATGTATTGCGGCACCTGATGATTCAGCCGTGAGGCCATCAGATCCACGTCCGGAGTGCCCCATTTGCTGCAGATGTCCCGGAAGACGTCTGGATGAAGAGACCACTCTCCGGCGTCCATCCCCTGCCGGCTCAGGTAGTCGGCCTCCCAGTTCTCGACCCCTGGGATGTGAACTGCGGAGATCAGGCAGTCGTTGTCCTCCACCCAAGATAGAATGCGGTGGACTTCGGTGAGGGCCTGAGCACTTCTGGTCCCTCCCTGATGGTTTTATATACGCGACGGCCGTCGCATTGTCGGTCTGAACCCGGATGGGCTGTCCTGACAGGAACTTCTGAAACGCCAGGAGCGCCAGATAGACCGCCTTGATCTCCAGCACGTTGATCTGCAACGTTGACTCCGACTGAGTCCAGAGTCCTTGAGCCCTGTGGTGTAAGAACACCGCTCCCCAGCCCTTCAGACTGGCGTCGGTGGTCACCACTAACCATGACGGTTTGAGGAAAGACCGGCCCCGTGACAAGTGACGTGGCTGGAGCCACCACTGCAGGGAATCCCTGGTCGGTTGGGAAAGGGCCACCAGCCGATTCAGAGAGGACGTTCTCTTGTCCCATCTGCGGAGAATCTCCAGCTGGAGAGGACGGAGGCGAAATTGTGCGAAAGGCACCGCCTCTATCGCAGCTACCATGCGGCCCACCAGCTTCATCAATACCCGTAGGGATGATTGTGGTGACAGGAGGACATCTTGCACTCCTGATTGGATAGCCAGCTGCTTGGCTCGTGGCAGAGACACCAGGGCTGAGTCCGTGTGGAGGTCCATGCCCAGATACGTCAGTGACTGGGTCGGAACCAGGGTTGATTTCTGGACATTGAGAAGCCAACCAAACTGTTCCAGAGACTTCATGGTTACCTCCAAACTCTCCCGACAAAGGTGTTCCGATGGCGCCCTGACCAGCAGGTCGTCTAGATAAGGTATGACGGCGTGTCCCTGCACATGCAGGAGAGCCATCATAGAGGCCATCACCTTCGTGAACACCCGCGGTGCTGAGGCCAACCCGAAGGGTAGTGCCACGAACTGGAAGTGTTCGTCCCCCACTGCGAATCGTAACCAGCGCTGATGAGCCGGTGCAATGGGCACGTGAAGGTAAGCGTCTCGGATATCTATGGACACCAGGAAGTCTCCCTGTGACACAGCCGCGATCACGGAGCGCAGGGATTCCATGCGGAACTTCCGAACCAACACATGACGGTTGAACAACTTGAGGTCCAGAACCGGGCGAAAAGAGCCGTCCTTCTTTGGGACGATAAAGAGGTTGGAGTAAAAACCCCGGAACCTCTCCCCAGAAGGCACTGGGACCACTACTCCGTCTCTGCGGAGCCCCTCCAACACCAGGTGAAAAGCCTGAGCCTTTTCTGGAGAAGGAACAGACCGATGGAATCGGTGTGCCGGCTGCGACGTCAGCTCTATCCTGTAGCCTCGCGAGACTACGTCTCGGATCCACTTGTCTTGGACGTGGAGAAGCCAACTGTCCTGAAAAAGGAACAGGCGACCCCCCACCTGTGGGGAGGCAGGACGAGAGAGCGAGTCATGCGGAAGCGGGTTTGGGGGTGGCAGCTGCTGCCCCCGTTGGCTTCTTTTGGCGACCCCTGGGGTGCCACTGAGTAGTGGGCTTGCCCCCTCGGTCCGCGCGAGCAGACGCTGCTGATGACTGTGAGCTGGAACGAAAGGACCACTGTTTTGGGTTCCTTTTAACGGTATACCGTGGCTTAGGTTTATTCTGCGGGATCTTAGACTCAGCAGAATCCTTTATCAGCTTGTCCAGCTCGGTGCCAAAAAGCCTGTCACCAGAGAACGGAAGATTTTGCAAAATCTTCTTAGACGTGGCATCTGAGTCCCAAAGACGCAGCCACAGCAGAGCGGGTGGCAGTTTCCAATGTTGCCGTCCTGGCGTAATCTGCATAGGCCCTTGCCCTATCAGTAAGCGCCAGGACCTCAGAACTGGACCCTGCCAGTTCAGTGATGCCATCCAAGCAGGAGGTAATCGCTTGCAGGGTCCAGACCGTGGCAAAATTAGGGGCAAATGAAGACCCCACAGCCTCATAAGAAGACTTGGCGAGTTGTTCGACCTGTCTATCTGTCGCATCCTTCAACGAGGAGCTATCGAGGCAGAGAAAAGGGAGCGTGCAGCAATCCTGGTCATGGAGGCGTCCACCTTCGGGGACTGCGACCACTCCTGAAGCACCTCCTGGGGAAAGGGGAAGCGATTGTCCTTAGATTTGCGGACATAACGCCGCCCAGGATGTAACCTGGGTGCTCTGACCACCCTTCCAAAGTTAGTGTGGTCCATAAAGGAGCCACTTGGTCTAGCCTCTGGCCGTAGCCATTGATAGACCTCCTTCGGGTGTACGTTCACCTCCTCAGGGGGTGTCACGAGACGTAAAGTCTCGTTGATGGAGGACACCAGATCCTCTACCCCGTCTGGTGGTTCTGACACAGACCCGAGTATTGAACCCCCATCATCCTCATCACCATCAGAGGGACGCTCCTCCTCAGAGAGAGCCTGGAGCTCGGGTGAATCCTCACGACGAGTCCGCTTAAGGGGTCTCACAGCAGAAGAAGGAGACACCCGGGGGTAACTGGAAGGAGTAGCTGGGCTTTCCAGTCTTCTATTAAGTGCCTCCAGGGATTGCGACATGGAGGACAACTGGGACAACAGAGATTCATTAATCTTATTCTGCGTTTCCCATGGCCCTGGGATCACCTGAACCTCAGGGTAAAGCACCGGAGCTGCTGTCTCAGCAGTATCAGTCCGGGCCTCTGGGCGTCCGCAGTTATTGCAGGACCCCTCAACCAGCGTCCCGTTGCATGTAGCACAGGCAGTGGTGGTGCTGGCCGCCTTAGCAGCACGTTTTCCAGCTGAGGACATACCCACAGCAGGGGCAAATAAGCCAATCTATACAGACACAAACCGGGGATCCCGGTGGCTTACCGACCGCTGTAAAGCGGTGGGAGGAAGCGGTGTGCGTGTGTGGCCTCCACGAAAGCTTCCGGTCTCCCCTGGAGTGCAGACCTGTGCTGCAGTCAGATCCCAGCCGGGAAGCGAGGGGAAAAGATGGCCGCCGGCAGAGAAACTGTGGGCGGCGCCGAAAACACGCGGGAAGCACACACGCACGCCCTCGATGACATCACCACCAGGGCTGCTTCACATCCCCTCAGGCAGCCTCAGTAATGTAGGCGCCGGAGCCCGCAGCGCGGGAAGTATTGTGACAGTACAATACTTAGACTGCATGTAAAACAAAACACCTGCAATCTACAGCCTCAGCCCCTGTGACACACAGGGCGGTCAGCCAGGGTGACCCCAGCACAGGGTACACCGCCAGAACCGCGGACCCGAGGGTAGCGCGCGGTCTGAGTGCCAGAACACATAAAGTGTCAGACACTACCCCCAGGCACACCGGAGACACACAGTGCCTCAGTGCCGGTCCGGTCTGTAAGCACCATTTAGGCTGGCTCCAGTCCGGTCTGTAAGCACCATTTAGGGAGGCCTCGGACAAAGCGGAGCTGTGCGAGGCTCCTATCTCCCACCTTCCAGAGCCCCCCAGGGAGGGATGGAAAGGAGCGCGACAGCGTACCGGGGGGACACGCAGTGTCCAGGCCCTAGGCCCTCCGGTACCTCCACCTGCGTGTTCCACAAGGGTGAGCAGGGAGACTGCCGAAGGTCCCGACCGGGACCATTTTACCTTGTCTTCATAAGCCATCACGTAAGCTGTGAGAATGCCGTGAAGTGCAAGCAAAGCGTGATCCTCCGAGCACACTAAGTTTAAAACTGAGGATATTCCCTGCGGTGGGGGTTTATAAGCGGAGGGGGCGGTGTCTACAAACTTGTAGTACCTAGTGTGGCCTCCGGAGGGCAGAGCCCTAAACCCCATTGTCTGGGTCTCCCATTATGATGATCAGAAAAAGAAACAGTGCTTTCAGACCTTAAATAATGCAAAGTAAACAAGTTCTTATTCATATACAAACAACAATACTCATGTTTTAACTCAGTAAGAGTTCACAAATCAGTATTTGGTGGAATAATCATGATTTTTAATCACAGCTTTCATGCATATTGGCATGCTTTCCACCAGTCTTTCACACTGCTTTTGGGTGACCTTATGCCACTCCTGGCAGAAAAATTTAAACAGTTCTTCTTTGTTTGATGGCTTGTGACTATCCATCTTCCACTTTATTACATTCCAGAGGTTTTCAATGGGGTTCAGGTCTGGAGATTGAGCTGGTCATGACAGAGTTTTTATGTGATGCTCCTTCATCCACACATTGATTGACCTAGCTGTGTGGCATGGGGCATTGCCCTGCTGGAAATACCAGTCCTCAAGAGTTGGTGAAACATTGCCTGAGCAGAAGGAAGCAAGTGTTTTTCAAGGATAACCTTGCATACAGCTTTATTCATACATCCTTCGCAAAGATTCCCCATACCAATTCCAGCCTTGCTGAAGCATCCTCAGATCATCAGTGATCCTCCACCACATTTCACAGTGGGTGCAAAACACTGTGGCTTGTACGCCTCTCCAGGTCTACATCTAACCATTAGACAACCTGGTGTTGGGCAAAGCTGAAAATTAGGTAATCCTCTCTGAGTCTTACTCCTATCCTCTGTGGTCCAATCCTTATGGTCTGGTTCAAACTTCAGCATGGCTCTCCTTTGCTTTGATGAAAGGTTTTTTTTCTAGCTATACATAACTTGAGGCAGTCACAAGTCATCAAACAATGAAGAACTGCTTACATTTTTGTGCCAGGAGTGGCATCGTCACCCAAAAGCAGTGTGAAAGATTGGTGGAAAGCATACCGAGACGCATGAAGCGGTGATTAAAAATCATGGTTATTCTACCAAATATTGATTTCTGAACTCTTCCCGAGTTAAAACAGGAGTATTGTTGTTTCTAAATGAATAAGAACATGCTTTCTTTGCATTATTATATACTTATAAAGACAAAAATCAGAGAAACTGAAAATTCTGCAGTGGTCTCAATTTTTTCTGGAGGTATATGTGTGTATACATATAGAGGTATGTCACACACAGCGATATCGCTGAAATGAGGGACCTCACCAGCGCAATCGCTGTGTGTGAAAAGCAGCGACGGGGCCCCTACTGTGAGATCGCTGCACATCCTTCAGGACCATTGTTTGGTCCTTGGTCTCCCGCTGGTCAGCACGATGCGACAGCGAGAGATCAGCGACCTTACGGGCTGGTAACCATGATAAACAACGGGTAACTAAGCAGCACGTGCTGCCTAGCTACCCGCTGTTTATCATGGTTACCAGCGTCCTCCCGCTTAGGCCCTATTCACACACTGCTTTTTTTGCTGCGTATTTTTAAGCACAAGCTCATCACAAACCAGGAGTGGGTGATTAAACATATAAGTGGAGCACTTGTTTCTATTAGATTTTCCTCTGAGTGTGCCACTCCCGGTTTTGATTGATCCACTCCTGGCTTTTTTTTGAGCTTGTGCGTAAAAATACGCAGCAAAAAAAGCAGTGTGTGAATGGGGCCTTACCCAGCGATGTGGAGGTCTGCTCCCTGGTCGCTGAGGAGATCTGCCTGTTTGACAGCTCCCCAGCGACCACACATCTCTGTGTGTAATGGCATCCATACACACTTGAGACTGCTTTGGGCTGAATGCTCAATAGCTGTACAACACAATAGACCATAAACAATAGAGACTGTTGCTTTCACATTGCGTATTTCTTGGATCCGTGGCTGTCCGTTGTAAAACTGACAGCCATGTATCCCTATGGGCCATGGATCGGATCGGATTTGGCCATATTGCCATCTGATTATCGGATCATGTTTTTTTGCAGTACCCAAAATTGGAGACTGCTCCGATTTTGGGCACAGCGGACCCAGTCGGATTCGACCTGCTCCGTGGCTGTTAACATGGGGACCTATGGAGCATGGGTCCGAGGAAACAGCTGATCGTTCCTTGGACCCGATTTTAGTGTACCGAGCATTCACAGTACACTAAAACTGCTCCTTACCATCTAATTTCACTTCCACAATGTATACACATACATTGCGGAAGTGAAATTTAGTAAAAGAAAGGGTTAAAAATAAATTTATACTCTCACCTTTCCAGCGATTCCCCCGGTGCCTCCAGCAAGCTCTGGATGCTTACAGGACCTGCGGTTACATCACAACACGATCAGCTGATCGGGTCACATGACTGGTTACTGCGGTCATATGACCTGATGACTCTGCCAGGTTGTGACATAATTGCAGGTCCTCTAAGCATCTGGAGCTTGCTGGAAGGTGAACATACATATTTTTTTTTATTTTTAACCCTTTCTTTTACTAAATTTCACTTTCGCAATGTACGTATATACGTTGTGGAAGTGAAAGTGCCCCACTGCCTCCTGTCATCTTTCTGTGTCCGGATCCGTGACAATCACGGCTCCGGACACAGAAATAAGTCCCCTCCTGTGGTGTCTGTTCCTGTCCATGAGATCCTGCAAAAAGTAGGATCCCACGGACAGGAAAAAATATGTAATGTGAAACCAGCCATACACACAATAGACACACTCTACATTATATACTACATAATAAGCAGTTTGCTGCTGTGTTTATGCTGAATACCTTACATAGAAGACACTGACTACTGTATATACATCGTACAGGAGACAGCGGTATAGATACTTAAGAGACTGCTTTCTATACATAGGAGGCTGAGACTGCCTGCGATATATACATAGGACACTGTAGTAGATATGCCAGAGGATGTGGTGTACACGTGGGAGGCAGAAATGTTTACACAGGTTACAGTATGTGTAGTTTTTTTTTTATATACATATAATACACACTTAAATACTGCAGTGTGTGTATATATATATATATATATATATACACACACATTGGAGGCTGCAGTGTATAGAATACTAGAAAATAGGCCCGATGCCATCTCATCGGGAGGGCTTCACTGGCCCCCTTCGCTCCGTTTGAGCACCCTGTGCTGTGTTTAGCTGTGTGCTCCGCCTTGTGTCTCTGGCACCTCTATCCCCCTTTCCTCTCTGCCTGCACCCCCTTTTCATCTCTCTGACCCCCTGTTATGCATGTCTGCTTCCCCCTTTTGAGTGAATGCTACCCCCTTCATCTCTGTGGCCACCCTTCAGTGTTTATGGTCCCCTCTTATGTCTCACTGGCCACTCCTTTTGTGTGTATGTTACCCCCTTCATCTCTCTGCTCCCTTTAATCTTTCAGGTCCTTCCTTATGTCTGTCTGCCCCCTTTAGTCATTCTGGTGACCCTTTGTCTGTCTGGCCCTCCTTCTGTGTTTCTGGATCCCTCTATGTGTCTGTGGGCCACTTCCCTCTCTGCTTCCTCTCTTTGATGTTTCTGCACTCCCCTTCCATTTCTCTGCTCCCCTTGAGTGGTTGTGGTTCCCTCTTATGTTTCCCTGGCTCCCCCTTCTGTGTCTATGTTACCCCCTTTATCTCTCTGGCTTCCTTGAGTCTTTGTGATGCCCTGTAATGTGTCTGTGCCCCCCTTCAGTCATTGTGGTTACCCCTTGTCTCTGTGCCCCCTCCCCCCTCCCCCCTTCAAAGTTTCTGGTGCCCTTTGTTTGTCTGCTGCACTTACTTGTTAGCTTAGCCTCTTTAGTGTTTGTGCAGCCCTCTTGTCTGTGTGGAGTTTTTGTGTTCGTCTGTTGTGTCTTTGTTTCGTCTTTAATGTGTCAGCTCCCCCCTTCTGGCTGTGTGCCTCCTCTTCTCTCCTTCCCAGCTGTGACAGCTTCATGTCCTAGTTGGGAAGCAGTGTAGCATAGAGGAGGTGGAACTAGGGTGATGCACAGTCATGTGAATGATCACATGACTGATATCACCAAAGGTCCTATCTGTAGAGGTAAGTTTTCGGGGGTGTGCGGGGGTGGACTGTGGGGAGGAAGCAGGCACTGGAGTGGGGGGGGGGGGGGGTGCGAGTGTGTACTGCAGGGGTATGTGGGGGTCTATTGCAGGGGCATGCGGGTGCTGTAGGGGAGGTGCAGGGGGGTGTGGGCACGGGAGCCTGCAAGCAGCCGCCAGCAGCTTTGGCTGTGCTAATATGGCGGCACTTCCGGGTAATCACCAGTTTTGCGCAGGCGCCGTTGCTTGATAGCGGCACAGTGGCCGGAAGCGCAAAACTGGTGATTATGTGTAGAGATATACACACTGCAGTGTTTAAATAGGAGGGTCTATATACACATACACTACAGCCCCTATGTAACATACACACTGCAGTTTCACAAGGGAGAATGACTGCTCTCTAAATCCATCTAGGCCAGGTCTTACACAGATCCTGGAGATGGAGAGATGAGTGGTAGTGGGCGATGGCAGCAGCCGTAATGCTTGGCATGGAGGAGATAATTGCCATGGAGATGCTGAGGACGCCAGCTAGAGAGTGCGAACTCCACCCACAGGGAAACACTGATGCTTGCACAGGCCCCAGTCTCACTTGGCAAGAGGTCTCCTGTGCGAGCAGTACTGGGAGTGCTCTGTTTATTGTTTAAAGGGTCAGCGGCTCAAGTTTAAAGATCCTGGGGCTGACAAGCGGGGATGCAGAGCCCCAGTGCGGGCCTGCTGGAGCCTGTAGCTGCCGAGGAACAGAGGGGGACCTGCTCAAGAGGTGAGGGATTGAGGCCCACCCCATCTCTGTTCATCACCACTGAGCCCCTGACAACTGTCACAGTAGGCAGACCCTGTTGCTGGCCCTGCACCTGAATCCAAACAGCTAGATTTGAGGATGGCTAATACCTGATAAATTCATTATTTTAGAGCTTTTATGGTCCGTTTTCCCTTAAAGAGAACAAGTCACCATGAAAATGCAGTGCAATCTGCAGTTTTGTGAAGGCCACTTTACACACACCAACTTGTCTGTCCAACTTCTGAACAGATCTCTGGTTGCAGTGAAATCATGGACACATTGTTACATTTTGTGGCTGTGTACAATGGAACAATGTGTCCATGATTTCACTGCAACCAGTAAGTTGTTCAGAAGTTGGACAGATAGGTTGGTGTGTGTAAAGTGGCCTTTAGAAAAGATTCAGTATAACCTGTGATTTCATCATTTAAACCCCTGCTCTGGGATTTTGGGTGCAGAGGGCGGCCCCATCAGTGACTGACAGCTATCCTTGTATAAGTGTGCATACAGAAACCCCTGTCACTAACTGATAGGATCGCCCACTGGACCCAAAATACAAGGAGTAGGGCTATAAATGATGAAATCACAGGTTATACTGCATCTGTTCTCACAAAACTATATATTAAGCTACTCCGTTCCTCCTGCTCTATAACATGGTGCCTGCAGATTGCACTGTGTTTTTCTGGTAACAGGTTCCCTTTTAAGTGTAAATACCCCTTTAACACTAGAAGTCCCAGGAATTTAAAGGATCCTTGGTTTTCAATGGTAAAAAGGTCAAATGACCCGTCTCTGGGACTTCTAGTGTTAATAAGGTGTTGGTCTATACCTGATCTGCCTTTGTATTGTAACTCTTCTGTGGAACTAAAGCGCAAACCCTGAAAAATAGTCCTTACCATGGTCCCTTCCTGTTGTACAGTAGGGTATATGGACGCCAGCATATCACAATATGAAGAAGCTTCAGGAAAATTAAACTTTTTCATTTTGTTTTTGCAGTTAGCTGTGCATATGTTATTTTAACACCGTTTCAGGCAAAACTGTCTATAAGATGTATTGGTAGGTGCATACCACATCTCTCCATATAAGTAGCATTCTCCTAGTATCCAGCAGACTGCCGTTCATTCTTGCCTCTTAAAGAACCTTTCTGCTGGTAGCCAAATATTGATGGTCAATGCTATGAAAAAACTATTGATTATTCAAATTATTTTAAAACCATCTTTAAATGGGGATTGGTCACAAAATTGACACTAAGCTGAAAGCAGCATGAGACCACACTCACACAATGTGTGTACCCAACCCAAGAAGTGAAGCAATCAGAGGCAAAGTCTAATAGAACATGTCCTCCACTTATGTAATTTTTTTTTTTTTACTCACACTGAGGTAAAATACTGAACGCGGCCTAATATACAGACACATCATAGGAATCTAGCCCCCCTAGCACGTAGTTTGTAGAAAGTCAGTTTACTCAATAAGAGATCACTAGAGGATTAGTTAACCTGTTCCATATTCATGAGGTCTGTATAACCATACTCACCACTAATGGCCACTTTACACGCGGCTGCGTTTCTAGCATATCCACAGGTAACTTACTGGCTGCAGTGAAATCATGGAGACATTATTCCATTTGTACACAGCAACAAGATAGAACATGTCTCCATGATTTCACTGCAGCCAGTAAGTTACCTGTGGATAAGCTAGAAATGTAGCCGTGTGTAAAGTGGCCATTACTGATAGATTTGTCCTGTGCCATGTTTACAATCAATGGTGTGGGAGCTTATACAGAGCTCAGGGTTTAGACAAATTGAAAATCTGCAGCAGATATGGGGCTGCTTGTTGCAGCCTTGATGAATAAGTGACCGCTGGAATCGGGGTCTTACCCCTACATTATGCAGCTCTTGGATAGGGTTAGTAAAACCTGCTGGCAGATTCCCTTTAATGTTGTGGCTAATGCATTTACATGTGGCTGTGTCCAGCATTGAATACCATTCTCTTTTTCAGGATTGTAGGTCTGCTCTTGGCCTTGTGGACATTTTCTCAGAATTATCGCTGCACAAAGTTGAAGGGGTAAGAGAAGTGATGTTTTTGGGGACCAGTGCAGTGTATGATGGTTATGGAAACAGCACCTCTATACAGACTGTACGGTTAATGCTGGAGGAAAGGCTGCACAAAATCCAGGAATCTGAGACAAAGGCTCTCCAAAGCAATCACTACAAGACATCTTTGTAAGAAAAGAAAAGGTGCCTAATGGACACAGCCTGGGCTGTCTACACAGAGGACATTAGACAGCTCTTCATCACTCTGGTGGAGAGGAAGGATCATGGGCTGCTGCCATAGGTGGAGTATATGGGTGGGCTCAGAAGTGGGGCAGGTCCTCACTACACACAAGAAAGCTTCTACTGATAAATTATTGCATGGACACTGTTTTTGTAAGAAATAAAATAAATTCTTATTGTTTGATTATTTAATATTTTTGAAGTACATAATGTATTTATTAGATGACATGGTTATCAATTTCATAGTCTGAGTCTCTGCTTCAGACTTCACAAGTCTTCACTTAATTTTAATGTTGAATAGCTCTCCTGTGTCAGGACACAATGGCACATTATCATCAATACCGTCTAATTCTGAGCCTGCTTTCACAGGATTTTGGAATCAAGGGAGCATGCAGGAAAAGCCTGGATTCCCCCACAATGCCAAATTGGATGTACCTGCACCCATGCGGGAGCATCTGTTTGCATATTTTTCAGAGCGCCAGTGGATGGTAAATTACATGTCATTTAGAACAGGGTTTTGCGCATGCACAGTTCATAAAACATGGACCAGAAATCCGATGATTCTGTGTTGGATAGGCCCCCATTCAGATTTCACCCGCTTGTGCCCTGGATCCAGGTGTCACTTTTTTTTTTCTTTTTTTCCTCCAGAAACTAAATTGCAAAAAGATGCACATTTTGTCTGTGGACATCTGGATCCAGGGCAAATTGTACACAACCACATGCATCCACAAGTGTCTGTGGCCCCCATTGAAAGTCAAAGGAGCTGAAAATTGATGCTGGTGCATCCAGTTTGTAATGGATTCACACTGATGGTGAAAACCACCGGTGTGAAACCAGCCTTAGGCTGTATGCCCACAATGCATTTATTGACAAATATGCATGCCTACACTGAAGTCATCAAAGTGGCATTTCAGCAGAGCTGTGCCAACTGGGTCTTTTCTTTCCTTGCTTTGCTTTTCTAGTGTAGAAAAAAAATCTGCAGCATGTCGATTGTTAAACTATTTGTATTTCAATGTGTTTTCAGCCCTTCCAGGCATTATCATTAATAAAAGAAGGAAAAAATACACACCAAATACATGGTGTGTTTTTCTGCCAGAGGATGTGTATATGGTGCATACACTCTTTAAACTAAATACACAGCCTGGGCACATAGCCTTGGTGCAACCACCCAACTAGACAGTGATAAACTTAACTAAGGGGCCTTTCACACTTGTGGATTTCTCCTGATATGGAAGATCAGGAAAAAACCTGATTCTTATGGCCACTTTACACACACCAACTTCTGACCAACTTACTGGTTGCAGTGAAATCATGGACACATTGTTCCATTGTACAGTCACAAAATGGAGCAATGTCTCCATGATTTCACTGCAACCAGCAAGTTGGTCAGAAGTTGGACAGATAAGTTGGTGTGTGTAAAGTGGCCCTTACAGGATTCATTTTTTTTTGCCCATTCTCTTCAATGATTTCAGGAGAAAACATGAAGCAACAGGATTCTACCTGACAAAATTAAAGTGATAGGCAAAATACTGTAAGAATCGGGTTTTTCCTGATCTTCCAAATCAGGAAAAAAACGCAAGTGTGAAAGGCCCCTAAATCTGTCATTTTAAACTGAAATAGGATGGTTCTTTGATTACTTTGTGCCAGAAATGTGACAATTTCTGCACATAAGGAGCAGCTCTTTTCTGTGAAGCTATTCCTATTCATTGATAGGGTCCAGATAGTGTCACTCATCCAGTGCAAGTGAAGACAGACCCTTTTAACTTGATAAGTGTCCTTGCCGCTGTCATCTGTTACTGTGTGATATCGTTGCTCTGCTGGTCAGGTAGTGGTCACATTGTCATGGTTTGTCCTTGTGTTGAGTAGAGCCTGGTAATCACTGGGGTGGTGGCGCCTGTACAGGTTCACTTTACGCTGGATTTGTTTGGGAGTGTCCTGGTAGTAATTTTGCTCATCTCGTGCCATTGCCTGTAAGAAAGTTTTAATTCAGGTATTTTTATTTTTCATAACAAGGCAGTACAAACACAAAAGCTAAGCTAGCAGATGAATTATTTTACCAGTATATGAGATTTTGCTAGAGTAAATGATATTGGTAGGTACGAAATCTCCAGAGTGGATAAAGGCCTCCTCCACTGATTTTTAGGGGAGAATCACAGGGTAAGCTATATTCAAAATGTTGCATCAGCGAGGAAATAGACAAACTCTGCTGCCACCTAATAATAGGTAAGTTATAAACTTGCACCCACAATTCTGATCATCAAGATTACAGTATTGGCATTTCAGAAAGGATTTTACAAGATCCCAACTAAAACGATCACCACACTTAGCAGAGTGTTGGACACAGCGCATTACCACTACACTCAACCCCATCCACTGTACTTGTCTTGCTATTACAAATCCCATGGCCAGTGTGCTGCCTTTGTATGGAGACGTTGCTCAGCTGTGGTGCAGGTTGTTTCGCTTTTAGAGCATCTTCATTTATTGCTGCTGGGTCAGAAACTATCTGAGTGGGTGAATGCAGATTGTGGGCACAGGGCGGCAGTGTTCACACAAGGCTTCCCTCAGGGTGAGGCATTGAGTCCAGGACACAGCCTTAGGCTACGTTCACACATTGCGTATTTTGCTGCGCTTTTTTGCCGCGCTTTTTGCCGCGTTTTTCGGCCCGCGCAAAAAAGCGCAGCAAAATACGCTGGGGCTTTCACACACTGCGCTTTCTTTCCCCCAGAAAGCGCAGTGATGTCACAGAGGGGAGGAAGAATCCTGCTTCCTCCTCCCTCGTGACATGTGTGACCGCCCCATTAGACTTCACAGTGTATTAATAAACACTGTGAAATCTAAATTAAACAAAAGCAAGTGTGTGAAAAATAAAAAAATGAATACTTCACCTCTCCGACACCTTCTCCCGGTGTCTGGTGCCTTCTGCCGCTCTTCGGTGTCCGATTCTAAGTGAGATGTCTTCTCACAGGACCTGTGGTGATGTCAGAGGGGGCCGGTCCCATCGCTGATTGGCTGCTCGCGGTCATGTGGTATCACATGACCGCGAGTGCCCGGGAACACCCCCCCCCCCCCCCTCTGACGTCACCACAGGTCTTGTCAGAAGAGATCTGACTTAGAATCAGACACCGGAGAGCGGCAGAAGGCACCAGACACCGGGAGAAGGCGTCGGAGAGGTGAAGTATTCATTCTTTTTTATTTTTCACACACTTGCTTTTGTTTAATTTAGACTTCACAGTGTGTATTAATACACTGTGAAGTCTAATGGGCGGCCACAGCTGCCCCAGAGGGGAGGAGGAAGCAGGATTCTCCCTCCCCTCTGGGAGAATACGCAGAAGTAGCTGCGTAAACAATTGACATATTCAATTGTTTACGGAGCTGCGTTTTCTCCCGGAAAACGCACTGCGTATTTTTACGCAATGTCTGCACTGCAAAGTGAATTTCACATTCACTTTGCAGGCAGACAAAAGGCACATTGCGTATTTTGAAAAGCGCGCGTAAAAAAACGCGGCAAAATACACAATGTGTGAACGCAGCCTAAAGCTGCGTTCACACGCTGCGTATTTTGCGCGTTTTTTTACGCGCGTATTTGCCCCAAAAACGCATGTGCGTCTGTGTTTCCCAGCACAGTGAATGGACATTCACTTTGTGCCTTTCAGACATCGCGTAATTTTACGCAGCGTTTTTGGAGCAAAAAACGCGCGCGTAAAAAGAATGAACATGTCAATTCTTTCCAGTTTTTTACGTGCATTTTTTCCATAGGCCCCATTATAAGCACTGGAAAAACGCGCGTAAAAAAAGCGCAATTGAAGTAGAATTAAGTTGTTCTCTCGCGCTTTTTATTACGCGCGTTTTTTCCCTTGAAAAGACGCGCGTAAAAAAACGCGATAAAATACGCAGCGTGTGAACGCAGCCTTAGGCAGCAGGAAGCTAGCCGTCCCACCCCATCACCAGAGCGGACTGGGACCTGCAATCATCTGATCACTCACACTATACTATCCCTCTATATAGTAAAACTAACCACAGGCTAGGTTTGACTGGAGTTTGCATGAAGAACAACATTGGACATACCAGTCCACACAGTATTAGGAAGGAGTTAAACCGTAAATGCATAAGTATAAGGATTTGAACCTTTAGACCAGTCCAGAGCCACTTTGACGTTCAAGAATGATTGTGTTGCAGTAACTTATTTTTCATTGATAGAGCTGTACAAGGGTTTTTTCATAATTTTGTTGTCCACGGCTCCCGTGGAAGGGTATTTACCCGAAACAGTGCCATCGTCACCTGCGCCCCTCCCTGCACCCCTTTGTATGCTACTCCTGGACTAAATAAAAAGAAAAATCCCGCTATATGCAGTTCTGGTGAGTGCCGATGTTTTTTCTTCCTTTTGCTTAACATTGGAGTGAATAGGGAAAGTTGCGCTCCAAATCATAGTAGCGCTGTCACACAGCACGATCCTGCCAGATCGTCCATCCAATATTGGGCAGTTGGAGAGCCTGCACAATTCCCAAACGATATCGTTTTTGCATCGTTGTTGCGTCGCATTGCTCATTTACCCCACACAATGCACGAACGATATCGGCGGCAACGCCCGAACCACGTGACTTTTTATCGTTGTTGGACAACAATATCATGCAGTGTAAAGCGGCCATAAGAGGTATGTTCTACTGCACTGAAGTCACACTGGCAAAATCATTAACTTACACTGCTGGCAGCAACTTGTGCAATTGCTGACCAATGACAGATGTAAGACAAGGCCATAGTCACAAAGGCTGCTACAGTAGCCCTTATATGATGGGGCTCTTGACACATGTCTCAGTTCCTAGCCGTCAGCTGTTGACTACTAGCATAACTGTTTAAGGGCCCTTTCACATCAGCGTTTTTTGAAATTTGCGGCAGATGCGGTGAAAAAAACGCATCTGCCGCAATTACCGCATACCGGCTCCACTTGCGGCGTGGTTGCGGTAAACGCCATGCAAAGTATAGGCGTACTTGCGGCAGGTGCGGTTTTGCACTTGCGGCAGCGAAAAAAACGCGGTCAGCCGCGTTTTTTTTCGCTGCCGCACGTGCAAAACCGCACTTGCCGCAAGTACGCCTATACTTTGCATGGCGTTTACCGCAACCGCGCCGCAAGTGGAGCCGGTATGCGGTAATTGCGGCAGATGCGTTTTTTTCACCGCATCTGCCGCAAATTTCAAAAACCGCTGATGTGAAAGGGTCCTTAGGCACTTTATGTATGGTGTTGTCCCCCTCCTCACTTCTCCTGCTGTCCACTCCGGTCTGTGATCTGGGCAATTGATCAGGACACCACAGATCCTCCTGTCTGCCGCTGAGGTTTGTGTGTCTCAGCAGTGGACTTCATGCTTCTGCTCAGCTGTTTGGGTGTCACAGTGACATAGCGGTCATGTGACAGTGCTAGGCAGGGCCTGTGCGATGTCAGTCTTCACTCAATGTGCACTAACAGCTCTGCATTGATTCAGTGCTGGATCCAGTGGGTTTACCACCATTTACAAAATGTCATTTCGAATATCAACTGCTAGGACAACACAGACCAACCTGTTACTTGCACTACTGTAGCAGCCTGTATGTCCTAAATGTAGTAGCATTGCCTTAAGTGTCTCAAAGTGTAAGTCATTTTAGTTTGTTTCATAAATGAATAGTACATATAAAAATAAGATAAGAGCTGATAAGCTGCTTATCAGAGAAATCTGCTTCTCTCTCTGCCAGAATTGATCAGTCATTATCAAAATTCTCAATTCTGAGGTCAAATCTGTATTCAGTGCAGACTTTCCCGTTAGGAGATGGCAGTTATTACAGATGATGTTCTATGACAAGGTCTGGAGGGGAGGAGCTAAATGCAGAGCTCCTCTCTCTTATCTACATAGAATCTCATCTGACAGCTGCCTTGTAGACAGAAGAGGGAGGAGCTCATCGTCATAGAACATCCGTAACAACCGCTAACTCCTGTCTCAGTAATGGGAAAGTCTTCATTGAATACAGACTTGACTTCAGAATTGAGAATTTTGATGATTGATCAATTCTGGTAGAAAAAGAAGATAATTTGTATGTTAAATATTACAAAGTTACTTATTTTCATGTGTACTATTGATTTATGAAAGAAAAATTAAAATGAGGTTCACGCTGTAATATCATTCACATCACTAATAAGCAATTGTACAGGGAGCTGCCAACAGCAGATCTTGATTATTTTCATGCCCAAATTCAGTGTTGCTGAACATCAATGATCGCAGCTAAACAGGCCGCTTAGAGCAGGAGCTCCAGCAGAGATCGGCTTTAACTCTGCACAACAAGGTGAAAAATAGCTCTGGAAAGCAGAAGCTGGCAGAACTTACTAAATCTCATAATAAACTAATAGATGCTAATGAGGCTTTCGAAAAGGCGGTTTCTCAAATCCACAACACAACCTTGGCTTTTGAGGACAGATCCAGAAGGAATAATATTCACATTAGGGTACCTTCACACGTGGCAATATTGCTAGGCAATTTCACTGGCAATTTGCTGGTTGCAGTGAAATCATGGACACATTGTTACATTTGTACAGAGCAACAAAACAGAACAATGTGTCCATGATTTCACTGCAACCAGCAAATCGCCAGTGAAATTGCCTAGAAAAACTGCTGTGTGAAGGTACCTTTAGAGGGATTGATGAATCTACTCCTGACAGACTTGCCAAGTCTTCTGCAAATCTTCATACACACAGTGATTCCTTCTGCAGACAGCAAGGACTTAATTGTGGATAGAATACACAGGATTCTGAAACCAAGAGGCCTCAATCCAGATTAATCACGAGATTTTATTGCCCACATGAATTTCTATATTATACAACAGTTCTACTAAAAAGTCCTCTGCTCTGGGCCCAGACGTTTTTTCTAACACCGACTATCATTGTTTCGTCAAAACTTTAGCTCCTTACCTCCTAAAAACCTTAAGTTTTTGGAAACATGGCTCTTCAATAAGCCATGAAAACCTCAAGGCAGTAATCACAACCACTCCTAAACCTGAGAAACCCCCTAACACTCCTGTTAATTTTAGGCCTATCTCCTTAATAAAGTGACCTACAAATATTCTCTAAAATCCTTGCAGCCATAATAATGCCTGTCCTTCCCTCTCCGATACCACCTGACCAAGGTTGAGTTTGTCCCTCGGAGACAAGCCAAGGACGGCACTAGAAGAGTAATAGATTTGTTGGAGATAATGGAGACTAATAAACTCCCCGATGCACTGCTGTCTCTTGAAGCCGAGAAGGCGTTTGACAGAGTGCACCCGGGTTATATGGGTGAGGTTCTGGATAAATTTGGTTTTGTGGTGCCTCTGGCTTCACCTCAGACCGGTTTATGATAACTAATGGCACCAGGCAGGGCTGCCCTCTCTCGCCGGTTACCTTTGCTTTGTTAATAGAACCGCTGGCAGAGGCTCTTAGAACTAATCCAAGCATACATGAAGTCCGTGTGGGAGATACAGATCATGTGGTGGGATTGTATGCAGATGATGTGATATTATCTCTCACTGGCGTGGAGGGGTCCCTGGTGGGTGTCATGGACACCCTTGGCTATGTTCTCTAGAATCTCATATTACAAATTAAATGCCACAAAGTCTATCATATTCCCCATAAATATTACACCTTTGATAAAATAATAAAGGGATAATGCTCTAGTATTCTAAGTGGAATTTACATATTTGGGAATTAAAATTAAAAAATCTAAGTTGAACTGTGAATCACTGATTTCGGAAGTTCGGGGGGGACTTGGAAGGGCAGACCCTTCTTCCACTGTCCTGGGTTGCCAGAATACAAATTGTAAAAATGATGTTGTTGCCTAATATTACCTACCTGTTTAGATGGGAATTTCAGAGGGAGTCATCTGGATGGATAGGACTCCTAAAATCCCTACTTGGTAAGTCAATTTGGAAAAACAAAAAACCAAGAGTGGTGGTCAAGGCTCTACATTTCCAACATTCTCGTGGTGGAATGGGTGTACCAAACCTATCTTTGTACCATAAGGCAGCCATACTCGAGGCCGCAAAGGATTGGTAGGCTGGGGATCTTAATTATAGATGGCTCCAAATAGAAAGACAGTTTGCTCCCCACAGGTCTACTAGACTTTTGCTAGAGATGGAGCTACTGAAATCGAATTTTCCTTTACACACGATGTCCTTATTTCTTATTGGAATAACCTTGATGGAACATTGACAATCCCTATTTAAATACATTTCTGTAAAAGGGATTGAGGCACACATCTCTGGGTTGTCTCTAGACCTGTGGGTGAAATCAGGTGTAAGCACACTTGACAAACTCTTAGATGGCCCTATATTCCCCTCCTTTGCAGACTTGTCCCAACTTTACAAGATTCCCAAAACATCCTTTTATCAGTACCTCCAAAGTAGTCATTTTATCCAGTCATGCACATTTCCAGCTTGGTGGAGCCCTGACCCATCAGACATGATGCAGAAATACTTTAAAGTAGAATACCCCAATGAACATGGATTGTCCCTGTTCTATAGGACTCTTAATTCGCCAGCAGAGTCGGACAAACGCCCTTATACACTGGTGGACTGCGGCCACATTTACTCCTACATTAACCATCTAGAACAACTAAAGAAAATACATATGAACTGGTATCTGACCCCTTATAAAATTTCCAAAATTAACATCATATTCCCCATTATGCTGCAAGGGATGTGGTAAAAGGGCATCTGGGTCATGTGTGGTGGTGGTGCCCCAAGATAGGTTTCCCTTTAACGCTAGAGGTGCCCTTAGTAGTCTTAAATATTGTGTTGGACCTTCTTCCCCCAGACTTAGTTCCAGTGATAACCCATGCTTTGATAGCAGCCCATCAGAGCTTGGCAAGGCACTGGAGGGAAGCTTTTAACCCCACACAGGAGGAACTCAATGATTGGTTCATTCGATAAAGCAAAGAGAACGAGTCAGTCGCCAGTGGGAGATTTGGGAGACTTCTGGATTGGCGATATCTCATACTTAGGATGGTTTTAATATTTTTCCTGGTTGAGTCTGGTCTTCTCATAATTAGATTTAAATATTTCTGTATTCCAAACAAAGCTCTTAAAGCTTATTTCCCCCTACTATCCATTAATATACCTTTTGTGTCCAATCCTGGCTGCACCTTTCTTTCTGTGTGGTCCTCTCTTTCCCTTCCCTCTCCTATAATATCCAGTTTGGAATTGGTTTACACTGGTGTTGATTATTTGGACATGCCTGCTATATTGATATAACTGTGTAAACAAGTTATATACGTTAAAAGATTTATTTGAATTAAAAAAATTGTTTTAAAAAAATAAAAAATAAAAAATCATGGATAGCAGCCGAGACATCTATGTTTTTGTAGTTCTATGTTTTTCCCCATCATTGCACAAGTCCACAACTTCCTTTTTGCTGTTGCAATGTTGGGTTACAAATGTATTTAACAATTTGTCCAGTTGCAGTTGATGTGTTTGGAGGGATTATACAGTATGTGTGAATAGATAAAATGTGTCAATGAACAGATATATCCATCACAGGTCATTAAGGGGTTAAATAACTAAGGAATCCTTTCCATTATAAAGACTAGACAGCAGTGATGTCACAATCAGTGATGTACGATCTAATGGCTATTGTGGGATTTTAGATCACTATGGACAGTCACTGGATGATGAAGTCACTACATGACCCATTATCAACATGGTTTTACGAGGGACCGTTCCTGTCAAACTAATCTAATAAGCTTCTATGAAGAAGTAAGTTCTGGACTGGACCAAGGAAATGCAGTGGATGTGGTGTATATGGACTTTTCAAAAGCTTTTGATACGGTGCCACACAAAAGGTTGATACATAAAATGAGGGCAATGGGGATAGGGGAAAATATGTGTAAGTGGGTTAAGAACTGGCTTAGTGATAGGAAACAAAGGGTGGTTATTAATGGAACACACTCAGAATGGGTCACAGTTAACAGTGGGGTACCACAGGGGTCAGTGTTGGGCCCGCTTCTATTTAATATATTTATTAATGACCTTGTAGGGGGCATACAGAGTAGAATCTCAATATTTGCAGATGACACTAAACTCTGCAGGGTAATCAATACAGACGAGGACAATTTTATATTACAGGAGGATTTATGTAAACTAGAAGCTTTGGCTGCTAAATAGCAAATGCGCTTTAATGGGGATAAATGTAAAGTCATGCACTTGGGCAGAGGAAACAAAAGGTATAATTATGTGCTTAATTGTAAAACACTGGGCAAAACTGTCACTGAAAAAGACCTGGGTGTATGGGTAGATGACAAACTCACATTTAGTGGCCAGTGTCAGGCAGCTGCTGCAAAGGCAAATAAAATAATGGGATGTATTAAAAGAGGCATAGATGCTCATGAGGAGAACATAATTTTACCTCTATACAAGTCACTAGTGCGACCACACTTAGAATACTGTGTACAATTCTGGTCTCCGGTGTATAAGAAAGACATAGCTGAACTAGAGCGGGTCCAGAGAAGAGCGACAAAAGTTATTAGAGGACTAAGGGGTCTGCAATACCAAGACAGGTTATTAAACTTGGGGTTATTTAGCTTGGAAAAACGAAGGCTTAGGGGTGATCTTATAATAATGTATAAATATGTGAGGGGACAGTACAAATCTTTTTACACCTAGGCCTGCAACGAGGACAAGGGGACATCCTCTACGTCTGGAGGAAAGAAGGTTTAATCATAATCACAGACGCGGATTCTTTACTGTAAGAGCAGTGAGACTATGGAACTCTCTGCCACATGATGTTGTAATGAGTGACTCACTACTAACATTTAAGAAGGGCCTGGATGCCTTTCTTGAAAACTATAATATTACCAGTTATACATACTAGATTCTTTGATAGGGCGTTGATCCAGGGAATTAGTCTGATTGCCGTATCTGGAGTCAGGAAGGAATTTTTTCCCCCAATGTGGAGATTAGTGTTGCCACATGGGTTTTTTTTTGCCTTCCTCTGGATCAACATGTTAGGCTATGGGTTGAACTAGATGGACTTAAAGTCTTCCTTCAACCTTAAAAACTATGTTACTATGTTACGTACAGGCAATGAGGGACAATGAATTCAAAGGATGTATTTGGAAAAGCCATTCAGTCTAGAATCATACAGACAATACCTTGTAGTCTTCTCCATAATTTTCTACCATGTGACGAACATAAAAGACCATGTCAGATGAAATGCCCATTGTTCGTTTGGATGGCAGGCTGGCTGATGCCTTTAGATCTGGCAGAGAAAAGTACAAATTAGCTTAAATAGAAGCTTTCACAGATATTACATAGCATACAATAATCTGGCTACAAGCAAACAATAGTGCGAAGTCTCATGATAAATCTATGCTTAAAGTGTACGGGTCGTTTTAATTTTCATTTAACATTTCACTAGTACAAATGAAAACAAGCAACTTTGTAATGTATCTCATCAGTCTAATGTGCTTCTTTGTCTTCCTAGACTGAGCTGATTGATGAGCCACAGGCAGAGCTCCTGCTCCCCCTCTCTCCATAGAATCTAATAAAAACCAACCCTCATCTATCTCGGTGATATAAAAATCTGTTCAATGAAGACACATTTTACCTAACAATTGAGAATAAAAGATCAGTCCAGGAGGAGAAAGAAGCAGATTTGTCTGATAGGATATTACAAAATTGCTTATTTTCATTTGTACAATGGATTTAGGAAATAAAAATGTAAACGACGGTCACACTTTAACATGAAGATGCCACTTTTAGTTCTCAAGTGCTGTATAAGGGGGATAAGCATCTAGATTATTTGGGGTAATCACGTATGGACAACTGGCAATCTCTTGTATGTGTCAGGGCAAATCCTTACCTTTTAGGACATACGGCTTCCGGATAAACATTTGTTCAGTACTTGTGCCCTGTGGATATTAAGAAAATACAAGTGTGTTTAAAACGTCAACTTTTGATAAACTGCTTGGTATATTAGAAGAATTACAATACCGGGCAAGTTACTGTACAGTTACACTACCATAACATTTTATCACAGTAACCACTGAATCACCAAGGATGACAGTTCCATCAGAAATGCCTAGCTATTAGAGCCTATATACACTAGTGACCGGATCTCATATGGGGGGGAAAAAAATGTCGGAATTTTGTCCATCTGGACCCCACAAAATGATTCCCCTTTCCAGATTTTGAGATAGCCAAAATTTGAGCTTGATCAAACGGAGTTAACCCGTGCCGCTCAAAGTTTGAAAAAAATCCACATTTTTGGCCAAAAAGCTGACATATGGAGCCATAACTCCAGAACGGTAAATAATAAAAACACGCTTAAAATCTCAAAAGAAAGCTAATGTTGTTCTTCAAAATTTATATTTTATACATAATTGTTATTTTAAGTCAAACTGAGTTACAACAAAGAGAATTTTGTTTACGTACCGTAAATTCTTTTTTCTTGAGTCATCAATGGGAGACCCAGACAATGGGGTTTAGGGCACTGCCCTCCGGAGGCCACACTAGGTACTACAAGTTTGTAGACACCGCCCCCTCCGCATATAAACCCCTACCGCAGGGAAGACCCTCAGTTTGGTTCATAAGCTGCGAGGAGACAAAATAAACCACACCCGATACATCGGGAAAGGAACCGTACACAGACGGTCCAACAACCCGGAAAAACTGTCCCAACTGGGAACAGATCAAATGCAAACATGCAACAGAACAACTGGGTGGGTGCTGGGTCTCCCATTGATGACTCAAGAAAAAAGAATTTACGGTACGTAAACAAAATTCTCTTTTTTCTGATCATCATAATGGGAGACCCAGACAATGGGGATGTCCTAAAGCAAAACCCCAGGGCGGGAAGAGTTCCTCAAAGACGTGTAAAGAGACGGTCCCCCTCAAAGGTGGGCAACCGCCGCCTGGAGGACCCGCCTGCCCAAACTTGCATCCGCAGAGGCATGGGCATGCACCATATAGTGCTTAGAGAAAGTGTGCAGGCTGGACCAAGTGGCCGCCTGACACACCTGCAGAGCTGAAGCGCGATGTCGCAAAGCCCAGGAAGCACCGACAGCTCTGGTCGAGTGCGCCTTCAAGCCCACCGGAAGAGGCTGACCCGCAGAACGGTAAGCCTCCTGAATGGGCGCCTTGATCCATCTGGCCAAGGTCGATTTTGATGCCGCGGACCCCTTACAGCGACCCGCCGTAAGTATGAACAAAGAGTCAGAACTCCGGAAGGAGGCAGTCCTGGACACATAAATGCGTACAGCCCTCACTAGATCCAGAGTGTGGAGGTCGCGCTCAATCTGATGAACAGGAGCGGGACAAAATGATGGAAGAACAATCTCTTGGTTCAAGTGGAAAGTGGAAACCACTTTCGGCAAAAATTCCGCCCGCGGGCGCAACACCACCTTGTCTTGGTGGACTACCAGAAAGGGTGACCTGCACGAAAGTGCAGCCAATTCTGAAACCCGTCTCAGAGATGTAATTGCCACCAGAAAAACCACTTTCTGGGACAGATGAGAGAGGGAGACGTCCCTCAGTGGCTCGAACGGCGGTTTCTGCAGAGCCGTCAGGACCATGTTAAGGTCCCAAGGATCCAGAGGTCGCCTATATGGTGGAACCACCCGAGACACCCCTTGCAGAAACTTGACGGACCTTAGGAAGGAGCGCCAAACGCCTGTCAAACAGCACTGAAAGAGCTGATACTTGACCCTTCAGGGAGCTGAGGGATAAGCCCAATTCCAGACCCGACTGTAGGAAAGCCAACACCGTCGGGATGGACAAGGGCCACGGTGCCCGTCCAGCAGAGGCACACCAGGTGAAAAAGATTTTCCACGTTCTGTGGTATATCTGCCTGGATACGGGCTTCCTGGCCCGATTCATAGTGGCAACCACTGTAGGAGAGAAGCCCCTGGACGTTAGCAGCCAGGCCTCAAGAGCCATGCAGTCAATCTGAGGGCCCTGGAATTGAGGTGGAAGAATGGGCCTTGCGCGAGAAGATCTGCGCGTTCTGGAAGAGCCCATCGGAGTCCGCCTGACAGTTGCCACAGATCCGGATACCAGGACCTCCTGGGCCAATCCGGAGCCACTAGAATGGCTATGTTGCACTCCGTCCTGATTTTCCACAAAACCTTGGGAATCAGAGCTAGAGGTGGGAACACATAAGGACGATGGAAGCTGGACCAACTCAGGATCAGGGCGTCCGCCCCCAGAGACTGAGGATCCCAGGATCTCGCCATGTATTGCGGCACCTGATGATTCAGCCGCGAGGCCATCAGATCCACATCCGGAGTGCCCCATCTGCTGCAGATGTCCCGGAAGACGTCTGGATGAAGAGACCACTCTCCGGCGTCCATCCCCTGCCGGCTCAGGTAGTCGGCCTCCCAGTTCTCGACCCCTGGGATGTGAACTGCGGAGATCAGGCAGTCGTTGTCCTCCACCCAGGATAGAATGCGGTGGACTTCGGCGAGGGCCTGAGCACTTCTGGTCCCTCCCTGATGATTTATATAGGCGACGTTCGTCGCATTGTCGGACTGCACCCGAATGGGCCGTCCTGACAGGAATTTCTGAAACGCCAGGAGCGCCAGATAGACCGCCTTGATCTCCAGCACGTTGATCTGCAACGCCGACTCCGACTGAGTCCAGAGGCCTTGAGCCCTGTGGTGTAAGAACACCGCACCCCAGCCCTTCAGGCTGGCGTCTGTGGTCACCACTAACCATGACGGCTTGAGGAAGGACCGGCCCCGCGACAAGTGACGGGGCTGGAGCCACCACTGCAAGGAGTCCCTGGTCGGTTGGGAAAGCGCCACCAGCCGATTCAGAGAGATCGTCCTTTTGTCCCATCGGCGGAGAATCTCCAGCTGGAGAGGACGGAGGCGAAACTGTGCGAAAGGCACCACCTCTATCGCAGCTACCATGCGCCCCACCAGCTTCATCAATACCCGTAGGGATGATTGTGGTGACAGGAGGACATTTTGCACTCCTGAGCGGATCGCCAGCTGCTTGGCTCGTGGCAGAGACACCAGGGCTGAGTCCGTGTGGAAGTCCATGCCCAGATATGTCAATGACTGGGTCTGAACCAGGGTGGACTTCTGGATATTGAGAAGCCACCCAAACTGTTCCAAAGACTTCATGGTCACCTCCAGGCTTTGCCGACAAAGGTGTTCCGATGGCGCCCTGACCAGTAGGTCGTCCAGATAGGGTATGACGGCATGCCCTTGCACGTGCAGGAGAGCCATCATAGAGGCCATCACTTTTGTGAACACCCGCGGTGCCGAGGCCAGTCCGAAAGGCAGCGCCACAAATTGGAAGTGTTCTTCCCCCACTGCAAATCTCAACCAGCGCTGATGAGCCGGTGCAATGGGCACATGAAGGTAAGCGTCTCGGATATCTATCGACGCAAGGAAGTCCCCCTGTGACACAGCCGCGATCACGGAGCGCAGGGATTCCATACGGAACATCCGAACCAACACGTGACGGTTGAACAATTTTAGGTCCAGCACCGGACGGAAGGAGCCGTCCTTTTTTGGGACAATAAAGAGGTTGGAGTAAAAACCCCGAAACCTCTCCCTGGAAGGCACTGGGACCACTACTCCGTCTCTGCGGAGTCCCTCCAACACCAGATGAAAAGCCTGAGCCTTTTCTGGAGATGGAACAGACCGATGGAATCGGTGTGTCGGCCGCGACGTCAGCTCTATCCTGTAGCCGCGTGAGACTACGTCTCGGACCCACTGATCTTGAACGTGGAGCAACCATCTGTCCTGAAAACGGGACAGGCGGCCCCCCACCTGTGGGGCGGCAGGACTGGAGAGCGAGTCATGCGGAAGGGGGTTTGGGGGTGGCAGCTGCTGCCCCCGTTGACTTCTTCTGACGACCTTTGGGGCGCCACTGAGTAGCGGGCTTGCCCCCTCTGTCCGTGCGAGCGGACGAAGCTGAGGACTGCGAGCTGGACCGAAAGGACCACTGTTTTGGGTTCCTTTTGACGGTATACCGTGGCTTAGGCTTATTCTGTGGGATCTTAGACTCCGCAGAATCCTTTATTAGCTTATCCAGCTCAGTGCCAAAAAGTCTGGCGCCAGAAAATGGAAGATTCTGCAGAATCTTCTTAGACGTGGCATCTGAGTCCCATAGACGCAGCCACAACAACCTGCGAATCGCTATAGCATTGGCCGAAGCCACAGCAGAGCGGGTGGCAGTTTCTAGGGTCGCAGTCCTGGCGTAATCTGCATAGGCCCTTGCCCTATCAGTAAGCGCCAGTACCTCTGAATTGGACCCCGCCAGGTCAGTGATACCATCTAAGCAGGACGTGATCGCCTGCAGAGTCCAGACCGTGGCAAAATTAGGGGCAAATGAAGACCCCACAGCCTCATAGGAAGACTTGGCGAGTTGCTCGACCTGTCTATCCGTCGCGTCCTTCAATGAGGAGCTATCAGAGGCAGAGAAAAGGGAGCGTGCAGCAATCCTGGTCATGGAAGCGTCCACCTTCGGGGACTGCGACCATTCCTGAAGCACCTCCTGTGGAAAGGGGAAGCGAGTGTCCTTAGATTTACGGACATAACGCCGCCCAGGATGAATCCTGGGTGCTCTAACCACCCTTCCAAAGTTAGTGTGGTCCATAAAGGAGCCACATGGGCGAGCCTCCGGCTGCAGCCACTGATACACCTCCTTAGGGTGCAGTTCCACCTCCTCAGGGGGTGCCACGAGATGTAGAGTCTTGTTTATTGAGGACACCAGATCCTCCACCCCGTCCGGTGGTTCTGACATAGATTCAAGCATTGAACCCCCATCATCCTCGTCACCATCAGAGTGACGCTCCTCCTCAGAGAGGGCCTGGATCTCGGGTGATTCATCTCGGCGAGCCCGCTTAAGGGGTCTAGCAGCAGAAAGAGATGACACCCGGGGGTAACTTGAAGAGACAGCTGGGCTTCCCAGCCTCCTAGTCAGTGCCTCCAGGGATTGCGACATGGAGGACAGCTTGGATAACACAGATTCATTAATCCTATTCTGTGTTTCCCATTGCCCTGGGATCACCTGAACCTCAGGGTACAGCACCGGAGCTGCAGTCTCTGCAGAATCAGCCCGGGCTTCTGGGCGTCCGCAATTATTGCAGGACCCCTCAACCAGCGTCCCGTTGCATGTAGCACAGGTAGTGGTAGAATTGTCTGCCTTCACAGCACTTTTCTTTGCTGGGGCCATGCCGACAGCAGAGGAAAAGAATAAGCCAAGTAGGAAACCGGAGCACCGGCGGCTTACCGACCGCTTCAATGCGGTGGAGGGGAGCGGTGTGTGTGTGGCCTCCGCGAGGGTAATGACCGGTCTCCTCCGGGAGCGCAGCAGTGCACTCATCCAGACCCAGTAGGGAAGTGAGGAGAAAATGGCCGCCGCCAGTAAAGACGTGGGCGGAGCCAAAAACACGCGGGAAGCACACACACACACGCCCAGCGATGACATCATCCTATGGGCTGCTCCACATCTCTCCAGGCAGCCATCTTAATAAATCTGGCGCCGGAGCCCGCAGCGCGGGAGATATAGTAATAACACTATACCCAGGGCTTCAACATCTGTAGCCCGCAGCCGCAGCCCCTGTGACACCACAGGGCGGTCAGCTATGGTGACCCCAGCACCGGGTACACCGCCAGAACCGCGGACCCGAGGGTGCGCGCGGTCTGAGTGCCATGAAACACATAAAGTGCCAGACACTACCCCCAGGCACACCGGAGACACAAAGTGCCTCAGTGCCGGTCCGGTCTGTAAGCACCATTTAGGGAGGCCTCGGACGGGGGTTCAGCACCAGTCCGGTCTGTAAGCACCATTTAGGGAGGCCTCGGACTGGGCTGGCTCCAGTCCGGTCTGTAAGCACCATTTAGGGAGGCCTCGGACGGAGCGGAGCTGTGCAAGGCTCCTGTCTCCCACTTCTCAGAGCCCCCCAAAGAGGGATGGGAAGGAGCGCGGCAGCGTACCGGGAGAACACCATGTGCCCAGGCTCTAGGCCCTCCGGTACCTCAACCTGTGTGTTCCCCCATGGGTGAACAGGGAGACTGCCGGAGGTCCCCGACCGGGACCTACCTTATCTTCATACGCCATCACGTAAGCTGTGAGAATGCTGTGATGTGCAAGCAAAGCGTGTGATACCTCCGAGCACACTAAGTTTAAAACTGAGGGTCTTCCCTGTGGTAGGGGTTTATATGCGGAGGGGGCGGTGTCTACAAACTTGTAGTACCTAGTGTGGCCTCCGGAGGGCAGTGCCCTAAACCCCATTGTCTGGGTCTCCCATTATGATGATCAGAAAAACTTTTTTTGGGCATATTTTTGAGTTTAAAGTAAATTTACTTACCAAAGAAAGTTTACATTCTTTGACCGATTTAATATAAAAACAGATTTCCTAAGACAAAATCCAAACACCTGGCCTCAAAATAATGACTTCCAAGAAGGATTGAAAATTGTCAAAATATTAAAAGTAGTTAATAATATGGCTGAGGCGTGGTGTTAAATTAATAACCGACTTTAACGACCTTCTGACAAAAGATGAAGAACAAAAGCAATATGTCCTGCAAGTTGTAAGCAAATGCCGAGCATTATATTCTGACGTTTCAAAAACTACTTTAAAGAGGACCTGTCACCAAACTAGGCATGGTGATCTTATTACAGCATTGGATGCAGCATGTCTGCAGCATGCAGACAAGGGGTCACCCAGCACTTGAGCAGCCCTGTACCCCAAGATAATACACTTAGAAAACTTACATGTTCCAGCCAAATAGGAGGTGGCTAGGGGCTGCAGCCAAGGGCAGATTCACACCCCCTGCATGTGTAATCTGCCCACCGCTGCCAATCATTCTCTCCCTGTCTGCAGCATTTAAACAGTTTTTTTTCCTCTCCGGTTTAGCCCCGCCCCTCAGGGAAGAGAGAAAAAAAACTGTTTAAATGCTGCAGACAGGGAGAGAATGATTGGCAGCGGTGGGCAGATTACACATGCAGGGGGTGTGAATCTGCCCTTGGCTGCAGCCCCTAGCCACCTCCTATTTGGCTGGAACATGTAAGTTTTCTAAGTGTATTATCTTGGGGTACAGGGCTGCTCAAGTGCTGGGGGACCCCTTGCCTGGATGCTGCAGACATGCTGCATCCAGTGCTGTAATTAGATCACCATGCCTGGTTTGGTGACCGGTCCTCTTTAACAAAAGCTCTAGAATAGATTAGATAACTATGTAAAATTATCAATTCATGTAGGCACTACATCTATCTTTTCTGTGTCTGTTTTGTATGTATTATATACCTCATTTTTATATTTTAAAATAAAAAATGTCATTAGACTTATCAGTATTACTTGTTTTTTTATTATATTTCTACTTTAAACTCAAAAATATACCAAAAAACACACAAAATTTATCACTTAATAACAAAATATACGAATATGCTCCTAGTGGTACCTGGTCACGTTCTTGGGGCTAAAAGCTGTTGTAACTTAGTTTGACTTAAAATAACAATTATGTATAAAATATAAATTTTGAAGAACAACATTAGCTTCCTTTTGAGATATTAATCGTGTTTTTATTATTTACAGTTCTGGAGTTATGGCTCCATTTGTCAGCTTTTTGCCCAACAATGTGGATTTTTTCAAGCTTTGAGCAACAAGCGGCACGGGTTAACGTCGTTTGATCGAGCTCAAATTTTGGCTATCTCAAGATCTGGAAAGGGGAATCGTTTTGTGGGGCCAGACAGACAAAATTCTGACATCGATTTTTTGTGGTCACCCTAATATACACTGCTCAAAAAAAAAAAACAGGGGGATGGATACCTGGGCTTTGGTAATTCTCTTGTCACATCTTTAAGCTCATTACTGAGCGGGATAGTGACTGAAAGGGCCACTTAATATGGTGGTCTCCTTAAGGAGTCCACCCCAGGGCTAGCTCCTTCCCTGGAGGGATATCTGGCTAGTCCTGTGTTTAAGACTCTTAAACGAGGCTCCATGGTCTCCATTTGCAAAAAATAGGGGGGACACACTAAAATACCACATCCTAGAGCGGAATGACTAAAATATTCCAGGTGAAAATCTTTATCCATTACATAGTGGAATGCATCAAGCACAATATAACAAAAAAAAACAAGTAGCAGCTCTACAAATAAGCTCTAAAGGTACATCAGCACGTTCAGCCCAGGAAGTGGCCACTGCTCTGGTGGAGTGTGCATTAAGGCTTGATGGGACAGGGACCCCAGAGGAGGAATAGGCTAAGGCAATGGAATCTCTAAGCCACCTAGCTATAGTACCCTTGGATACACTGCTACTTTTGGAAGCTCGCTGGAAGGAAACAAATAGAGTTCACCAAACAGTTTAGGTGAACCCAGACCCTAAGTATTGGATCATGGGCACATCTAACATGTAGCGAATGTAGGGTCACCTCCTTTTGGTTAGACGATTTGTCACAAAAGAGGAGGGGAGGACAATTTCCTGAGTCCTATGAAAAGTCTTAGCAACCTTAGGCAAATATGCAGGGTCTAGACGAAGACCGACTATCCTCCAAAACCTGAGTGCATGGAGGGGATACAGATCGGGCCTGCAAGTCGCTGATCCGTCGAGCAGAAGTTAGGGACACTAAAAGGCAACTTTAAGGGTCAAAACTTTCAAGGGTGCGTCAGATAAGGCTCAAGGGGGGGGGGGGGGGGGTTTAGTCAGGGTATCTAAGACTAGACCAAGGTCCCATGGGAGGAACAGATGGGCAACGAATCAGGATGGCTCCATGACAGGACTTTATAAATCTGGACACCCATGAATTTGAGGCAAAGTTGGAGTCATACAAGGCCCCCAGGGCAGAAATCTTGACTTTTATATATGACTATAGGATTCTCACCCACAAAGCTCTTCACAGTGCAGCTGCCCCCTACATCTCCTCCCTCATCTCTGTCTATCACCCCACCCTTTCTCTTCGCTCTGGAAGTGACTTTAGACTCACTTCTGCATTAATCCGAACCTCCCACTCCCAGCTCCAAGACTTCTCCCAAGCCGCACCAATTCTTTTGGAATGTTCTACCCCAAGAAATTAGGTGTATCCACAGGCGATGCCTAAAAACACATCTTTTTAGGGTGGGCCATCATGATCCCTAGTCAAAGTCATCTAGACATAGCCTATCCGCGCAGTCTCAAGTGGATCACAAATAATGGGCTGTGGCCACTTATTCTACTCTATCTGTTCCCCATCTCCTCAAGTTGACTATACCATCATTGTAAATAAGCAACTGTACCTTGTCACCCCCACCTCATTGTTAGATTGTAAGCTCTTATGAGCAGGGCTGCCATTTTTTGCTCTAATTATTGTATTATATTATGTTTTGCATTGTTTTTGGCATTGTATTTTCTAATTGTTTCTTATGATTGTTTAAATGTGAACTTTGTATTGTGAAGCACTGCGGAATATGTTGGCGCTATATAAATAAAAAATTATTATTATTTTATAGGGTATTAACTGACAACCCTATATCCCATCCCTTCTGTAAAAATTCTAGAATGGAGACAATAGGGATTTTCCCGATAGGGAGTACACCAGAGCAGGAGAGAAATTTTTTCTACACCTTACCGTATATTCTGGTGGTGAACGGCTTTCTGCTGCTCATGAGGGTAGTCACCAGATTGTTAGAGAACCCTCGATTCTTCAGTAGTTCCTGCTCAAATTCCAGGCCATCAGCCGAAGATTCGAGATCTGAGGATATTAAATTGGGCCTTGCGACAGACTGGTGGGAGAGTCCGGAAGGATCCATGGATCTGATATAGACATCTTGGAGATCCAATAGAACCAGGCTTACTTTGGCCAAAAAGGAGAGCAATTAGAATAACTGTCACGATCATCCCGAATCTTCCGCAGGACAGCTAGAATCAGTACTAGTGGAGGGAATGCAGGCCTGAGCTCCATGGGAACTGGAGTGCATCCACACTATGGGGTCTGTCTCTGGGATTTACAGAACAGAACTGAGCTACCTGTCTGTTCAGTTGGGTGGAGAAAAGGTCCATTATGTGAGCACCCCATCTCTCGGAGATCTGAGAGAATACTATTGGGTCTAACTTCTATTTCCCCTGTCTTAATGGAGTACGACTCAGGAAGTCTGCCCTGTAATTCAGACCCCCCCGCCTGATGTGGAGGGCAGAAAGAGATAAGTGATGAGTCAGAGCTATCTGAAAGACGTCCCAAGTGAGTGACATTAGGGAGGTAGATCTCGTGCCCCCCCCAGTGATTTATGTAAGCAACCGAGACTCTTGTCGGAGAGTATTCGAATATGTCGCCCTGTCAGGAGGGGGAGAAACCCCTCTAAGGGTATGTGCCCACAGGAAGGTTTTGCTGCGTTTGAGATCAGGTTTTGCCTTGGTTTTATGTAAATCTATGCTAATCTAATCCTGAGTTTTTGGTTTCCATCAAAACCTGTGTGATCAGGGAAAAGCTTTCACATACACACTTTTTTCTCTACAGAAATTGGAAATACCACAGGTGTTTCCACTTTAGCAAAAGTGCAGGAAAGAACTGACATGCTCATTCTTTCTAAAACACAGCAAAACCTGAGATGTTTCCACTTTCTTCACCAAACAAAGACCAATGTGTTGGGACAGCTAATCCTAGTATCATAGGTTTTGCTGGAAAACAAAAATGCAGCAAATCCTGTGGTGTTTACACTGTCTCCAGAGAACAAACACCAATATGTGTGAAAGCTTTTCCCTAATAACATAGGTTTTGCTGGAAACCAAAATCTCAGGATTAGAATAGCATAGATTTACATGAAACCAAGGCAAAACCTGATCTCAAACGCAGCAAAACCTTCCTGTGGGCACATACCCTAAGGCTTTCTTTATCGCCCAAAGCTCTCGGAGGTTGGAGGACATGCGAGACTGATCTGGATCCCACTCCCCCTGGAAGACATGTTTCCAGAAGAGAGCACCCTACCCCAGTGAGCTGGCATCCATCGTGTGTCTGACACTGGAAGAGCCCATGGAATGTCACTTGCCAGGTGATCCCTCTGAAGCCACCATCTCAGTGATTAGTCTCTGTAGAAAGATGGATAGTCCCCTCTAAACAGTCTGCTAAGTGAACCTGTTCCTGGAGGACTGCTCATTGAAGGCGTCTTGCGTTGAGTGTAGCCACATAGTGGCTGAGATTCACATTACTAATTTTTACTACTATTTTAATGCCAGAGGCTGTAATTTTTAACCGTGTAGAAATAAATATATTGCTTAAAAAAAATTTATTAACGGACATGAGAAGAAGGTGATCATAAAGTAAGCGCTAGATCTATACGTTATAATTACCGTATATACTCGCGTATAAGCCGAGTTTTTCAGCCCAAAAATTGGGCTGAAAAGTACCCCCCTCGGCTTATACGCGAGTCAGTGACGGCAGCCATACAGCCCCACAGCATCCCCAGTAATGCAGGGCCCCCCCAGCCTTGCTCTGGTCACCTGTAAAGCAAATTATACTTATCACTGTCCCGCTGTCCGCGCCGGCTCGCCGCTTCCGTCCGCGATCCTCCATCTTCATGCGACTTCTTCCTGTTTCCTGTGTTCGTCGCAGGGAATGACGTCATTACCGGCGCTGAACATCGGAAACAGGAAGAAGACGCATGAAGATGGAGGATCGCGGACGGCAGCGGCGAGCGGGCGCGGACAGCGGGACAGTGATGAGTATCATTTGCTTTACAGGTGACCGGAGCAAGGCTGGGGGGGGGGGGGGGGGCCTGCATTACTGGGGATGCTGTATACTACCACTGGGGCTGTATATATACTACCACTGGGGCTGTATATATATCTACCACTGGGGCTGTATATATACTACCTGGGGCTGTATATAACTACCACTGGGGCTGTATATATACTACCACTGGGGCTGTATATATACTACCACTGGGGCTGTTATATACTACACTGGGGCTGTATATATACTACCACTGGGGCTGTATTATACTACCACTGGGGCTGTATATACTACCACTGGGGCTGTATATATACTACCACTGGGGCTGTATATATACTACCACTGGGGCTGTATATATACTACCACTGGGGCTGTTATACTACCACTGGGGCTGTATATATACTACCACTGGGGCTGTATATATACTACCACTGGGGCTGTATATACTACATGGGGCTGCCTGTATACTACCACTGGGGCTGCCTGTATACTACCACTGGGCTGCCTGTATACTACTACTGGGGCTGCTGTATACTACACTGGGGCTGCCTGTATATACCACTGGGGCTGCCTGTATACTACATGGGGCTGTATATACTACTGGGGCTGCTGGATACTACCACTGGGGCTGCTGGATACTACCACTGGGGCTGTATATACTACTGGGGCTGTATATACTACTGGGGCTGCTGGATACTACCACTGGGGCTGTATATACCACTGGGGCTGTATATACTACTGGGGCTGCGTGTATACTACCACTGGGGCTGTATATACCACTAGGGCTGCTGCTGTATATACCACTGGGGCTGCTGAATATACCTCTGGGGCTGCTGTATACCACACTGCTGGAGGCTGTTAACCTGTGCTGGGGTCCACCCTCGGCTTATACACGAGTCAATAGATTTTCCCAGGTTTTGGGGGCAAAAGTAGGGGGGGGGTTGGCTTATACACGGGTCGGCTTATACACGAGTATATACGGTAATTGATTAAAACATTTCCAAAACTGCACTTCTCTGCATCTATACCAAAATTCAAGTTGGGATCGCAATGGGATCATATTTTAAAACTAGAAAAAGGCCCGATGCGATTGCATCGGGAGCGCGGTGAAATGAATTGTGTGCATCCTTAGATGTGCTAACAAAAACAGTAAACATGTATGACACTCTTTGCGCTTGTGAAAAAAAGCATAGTTTTTATTAACATTTGCAAAATAAGGGCAAAGCATCATACTATAAAAGGTAATAGTGACAGTATATACAGATCTGTGTAAGACATTCTCAGTGTGGGTAGCAGACTATATACATGCAGCTCTGTGGGTAGCAGACTATATACATGCAGCTCTGTGGGTAGCAGACTATATACATGCAACTCTGTGGGTAGCAGACTATATACATGCAGCTCTGTGGGTAGCAGACTATATACATGCAGCTCTGTGGGTAGCAAAGTATATACATGCAGTTCTGTGGGTAGCAAAGTATATACATGCAGTTCTGTGGGTAGCAGAGTATACAGCCAGCTGCGGGGGTAGCAGATCTATACAGGTACTAGTGGTAGCAGAGTATACGCAGCATGGTAGCAGAGTATATAAGGTACTCTGTGGTAGCAGAGTACATACAGGTAGCTCTGTGGGTAGCAGAGTATACAGTCAGCTGCGTGGATAGCAGAGTATATACAGGCAGTTCTGTGGGTAGCAGCTTTGTGGGCATGATGGCGACCTTAATGGGCGTCCCGGTGGGTGGAGAGGTGATGTGACGTAATGGCTGTCACCACCGGCTTGTTCTATGAGAGCTGCGTAATTCCAGAGAGCAGGGAGGGGGAAGGGGGGACGACTGTGGTGACAGGCGGGGGGGTGACCGGGCAGTGGGCAGGATTGCTGTGATGAGAGACTGTGTCCCAGCTACAGCAGCGCTACGCGCCACTGTAGCCGGGCAGCAAATAGGCCCGAAATTCGAACTTTGAATTCTCACGCAATTTGCATGCTAGTCATGGCGCCCTTGTTTAGTCTGTGATAGTGGCTGCGAAGGCACTGCGCATCGCTCGCCGCGGTGCATGCCGGAATAGCAGCACACCATTGGTGATTATATAGATATTTAACCATTAATAGCGTCAATGAGTCATTCCATATCATGTGATCTAAATATGAATATTATTTTTCCCTGTTGTCTTTAGATTTTTTTACATTTTTTTTCTATATGAACTACAACTTTAGTTTATTACAAATTAAAAGTTTTGAATTTTTTTCTTCATCAGTTAATTTTTTTACAGATTTGTAACATTTTTAAAAAAGTGCGAATTTTGACCTGGTATGGCTTTACATTTTTATCTCGAGCTAGAATTAAGATAATGAGGTGGGAGAGGCATCATTTTTCTCAGAACGGTACGGGCTTTCATTTGATGTCACAAGACTAGGTTTCTTTATATTTTGTTTGGGAAAAATCAAATTCAAACTTTTGATGCACAGTTGTGAAAAATGCCTGTGTGTTACTTGTGTTCTTGGTTATATTTGTACAGAGATTCAACTTGGGACCCATCAAATTTATATATTTTTGTTATTTTATGGTTGTGCGAGTTATTACAACTTATTGAATAAAACATTTATATGCAACAAAAATGAAATACAAAAAACAAATCCCATAAGTGCCAGGTTAAATACATCTAAGGCTACGTTCACACATTTGCGTATTTTGTTGCGCTTTTTTTTGCGCGATTTTCGGCCGCGCAAAAAAGCGCAACAAAATACGCTGGGGCTTTCACACACTGCGCTTTCTTTACTCCAGAAAGCGCAGTGATGTCACAGAGGGGAGGAAGAATCCTGCTTCCTCCTCCCCTCTGTGACAGCTGTGACAGCCCCATTAGATTTCGCAGTGCATCAATATACACTGTGAAATCTAAATTAAACAAAGTAAAATGTATGTAAAATAAAAAAGAATACTTACCTCTGACGCCTTTTCCCGGTGTCTGGTGCCGAGGCCAGGCGATGTGTGTCCTGCAAGAGCCTGCTGTGATATCAGAGCGGGCGTTCCCGGTGCTGATTGGCCGCTCACGGACATGCGATATATATCACATGACCGCGAGCGGCCAATCAGTGTCGGGAACGCCCCTGACATCACGGCAGGTCCTGGCAGGACTACACATCGCCTGGCTTCGGCACCAGACACCGGAAAAGGCGTCAGAGGTAAGTATTAAAATTCTTTTTTATTTTACACACATTTGGCTTTGTTTAATTTAGATTTCACAGTGTATATTAATACACTGCGAAATCTAATGGGCGGTCACAGCTGTCACAGAGGGGAGGAGGAAGCAGGATTCTTCCTCCCCTCTGTGACGTCAGAGGGAGAAAACACAAGAGCTGCTGCGTAAAGAATTGACATCCCAATTCTTTACGCAGCGTCTGCACGGCAGAGTGAATTTCCCATTCACTCTGCTGGCAGACACAAAACACATTGCATATTTTGAAAACCGTGCATAAAAAAAAGCGCACAAAAATACGCAATGTGTGAACGAGGCCTTAGTCTTCATAACACAACTTGCTCGGCATTTTCAACCTGAATGCATTGAAGAAACCAAAACAAAAAAGGTGATCATATCCTTAAGTTTGATTAAACAAGATTAAAATAATTTTAACCCCTATTTATACATGTAAATTTGTTTTCTATTATGTCACTAAACATGTCATTAATAAAGTGTTTAATAAGAACAGTACTGTAGTTAAATCCTCGTTATATAAAATATGAATCAAACAATAGTATGTTTTTAAAGTGGCCTTTTATTATCAACTTGTTACTTTAAGTGGGTGAAATATAATCTTGTCCATAAGCGCTTACTAGTAATCACCATTTCCATTTGTGTCAAAGAGTATGTACGACCTGTCACTGTGTTCGGCTCCACCTGAGTTAATATCTGATTTTTGTTAACTTTTAAAATGTCTGGCTTTCTTGGATACACAAAGGATGGCGCTGGACCAGAAGGATGCAATAAAGTCAATTCTACTTCTTCATTTTCACAATCTTTGGGGAGTACAGTAGCCTCCACCAGCGCTTTTTCTATATGATAAAATATTGTTCCTTGAGAGGTAGCAGCCATTGCTGTGTGAGAAAAATACAGTTAATATTAATTAAAGGAAGATTATTTTTATTACTTAAGATTTACAGTACACTTGAGATAGAACGGTGTTACTATAAAGTGAGTATTATGGCTAGCGCATACGCAGCTTTTTCTGTCTGTGGATAAACACTGCAGTTTTGGCAGCTTTTTTCTACCAAGTTTTAACATCTGCATTAGTTTTTTTTTTTTTTTAAATCGCTAGTGAAAACGATGGCAGTTTTTTTTTTTAATATATAAATAGTGATAAATGCTGCATTTACTGCAGTGATTAAAAAGTAGTGCAAGTAGGGATTTACTCAAGAGTGTTTAAAAAAAACACTGCATGCGTTTAACCAATGCGTTGAAATCAATGGAGGGCGTTTTTCTAAACAATGATCACTCAGAATAGCACTGTGTCTTTATTAGTCCTTAATAAGAAAGCCATTAAATTATCAATATAAATTTACTCAATCTGTGAACACACTCAGCAATATTGTAGTACACAGAGTCCCCAGATGCCTTTGTACAGACTATTGTTTGTTCAAGAGTGAACATGTCCGGGTAGGTCAGGACATAAAAGCGCTGAAGCTCAAACTAATGCAGATGTGGTAAAAGCTTGGTAGAAAAAGGCTGCCAAAACAGCAGCGTTTATCCGCAGACAGAAAAACCTGCGTATGTGCTAGCCCGAATACTCACTTTACAGTAACACAGTTCTATCTCAAGCATTCTATAAATCTTTATTTTTATTACCCATCTTCCTTAATAACTGTATTTTTCTCACACAGCAATGGCTGCTACTTCTCAAGGAACAATATTTTATAATGTATGCTGTTGCAATCCTTTTGAAAAAAACTGGACACACAAGAAAAAAAAAAAAATCTTAGGCCAGTACAACATTGGATGTTTCATATAAATCCATCAATCAATGCAGGCATGAAAAATATGAAATGATAGAAAATGTAAAGCCATACCAGGCCAAAATTTGCACTTTTTAAAACTTTAAAAGGCTACGTTCACACATTTGCGTATTTTGCTGCGCTTTTTGCCGCGTTTTTCGGTCGCGCAAAAAAGCGCAGCAAAATACGCAGGGGCTTTCACACACTGCGCTTTCTTTCCCCCAGAAAGCGCAGTGATGTCACAGAGGGGAGGAAGAATCCTGCTTCCTCCTCCCCTCTGTGACATGTGTGACCGCCCCATTAGACTTCACAGTGTATTAATAAACACTGTGAAATCTAAATTAAACAAAAGCAAGTGTGTGAAAAATAAAAAAGAATGAATACATCACCTTCCGACGCCTTCTGCCGCTGTGCGATCCCCGGTTCAAGTCAGATCTCTTCTGACAGGACCTGTGATGACGTCAGAGGGGGGGCGTTACCGGGGCGGTCCCATCGCTGATTGGCCGCTCGCGGTCACATGACCGCGAGTGCCCGGGAACGCCCCCCCTCTGACGTCACCACAGGTCCTGTCAGAAGAGATCTGACTTGAACCGGGGATCGCACAGCGGCAGAAGGCGTCGGAAGGTGATGTATTCATTCTTCTTTATTTTTCACACACTTGCTTTTGTTTAATTTAGATTTCACAGTGTGTATTAATATACTGTGAAGTCTAATGGGCGGCCACAGCTGTCACAGAGGGGAGGAGGAAGCAGGATTCTTCCTCCCCTCTGGGAGAATACGCAGAAGTAGCTGCGTAAACAATTGACATATCAATTGTTTACGGAGCTGCGCTTTCTCCCGAAAAACGCACTGCGTATTTTTACGCAATGTCTGCACTGCAAAGTGAATTTCCCATTCACTTTGCAGGCAGACAAAAGGCACATTGCGTATTTTGAAAAGCGCGCGTAAAAAAACGCGGCAAAATACGCAATGTGTGAACGCAGCCAAAATCTGTAAAAAAATTAACTAAAGAATAAACATTCTCAACTTTTTTTTTTAATTAACTAAAGTTGTACTTCATATAGAAACTAGCTGTGAGCCCGATTCTAAAGAATCGGGAGTCTAGAATCTGTATATAATATTTTTAAGAGTTGTAAATAATAGACTTAAACACCAGATATATGACTAAGTAGGCGATGTAGGCAAAACTGTGAGGGTAGCAATATAGTGGAGGTGTAGAAAGAGTTGATGTCCGACTAACAGGACTATAACAGAGTAGGAACTTATAATGATATTAAAAATGTTATTGAAGGAGTTAATGTCCCACAGGCACTCCCACAACAGACTCAGCGCTGTAAATTATATCGAAAATGGTGTTCAAGGGGTTAATGTAGCAGTGGCAGTAGTTACAAACACTACTAAATATGCAGTTAATGCTGAACTGGTATATAATGGGTTAATTTCGCAGTGTGATTACAACTATACACTGTGTAATAGAAATAACAACAATAATGGAATATAAGGTAATGTTAATGTTCCTACTGGGAGTAGTAATAGAGACTACAACGTATGGAGTTAAGGCAGAAATGGTGTATAAGGGGTTAACTTTTTAGTGACAGTACAACTACACACTGTTATAGAAATTACAGATAAAACGGAATGTAAGGGGTTAATCTTGCTACTGTCATGAGTACAATGAGAGAAGGGCCTCACTTCCCATTGAGATACATAGAGGACTTTGAGTTTGAAATTTAGTGGTGTAAGTGAGGCGCGAAGGTCATTGGTCGGTGTGTGCTGGCGCCGACCAATGAGATTCGCGCATAACTTACAGCGGTAAATGTGAAACTCAAAGTCCTCTATGTATTTGAATAGGAAGGGAGGCGCGAAGTTCATTGGTCGGTGTGTGCTGTCGCCGACCAATGAGCTTGGCGCCTCACTTACAGGAGAGAGAGAGAGATTTAGTAATAGGGGAGTGGGGTGAAATGAATTGTGTGTATAGAGGTGGCTGAGTGGTCAGCGCAGCGCCGTGGGCAGAGTGGTCAGCGCAGCGCCGTGGGCAGAGTGGTCAGCGCAGCGCCGTGGGCAGAGTGGTCAGCGCAGCGCCGTGGGCAGAGTGGTCAGCGCAGCGCCGTGGGCAGAGTGGTCAGCGCAGAGCCGTGGGCAGAGTGGTCAGCGCAGCGCCGTGGGCAGAGTGGTCAGCGCAGCGCCGTGGGCAGAGGGGTCAGCGCAGCGCCGTGGGCAGAGGGGTCAGCGCAGCGCCGTGGGCAGAGTGGTCAGCGCAGCGCCGTGGGCAGAGGAGTCAGCGCAGCGCCGTGGGCAGAGTGGTCAGCGCAGCGCCGTGGGCAGAGTGGTCAGCGCAGCGCCGTGGGCAGAGTGGTCAGCGCAGCGCCGTGGGCAGAGTGGTCAGCACACACATACAGACTTCGGTATACTTAGCAGCGGCCCTGCGTCTTCCCCGCCACGTGGATCCTGAGTCGACATGTCGCCGCCCCCGGACGACTGGATCCAATATTGGGTCTGGGAAGTCTGGCGAGACTTCCCGGACGGCATCTTGGACAAAGTATGTTGGCGGCCCCGGACGACTGGATCCAATATGTCTGGGAAGTTTGGCGAGGCTTCTTGGACGCTATATTGGATCCAGTAGTTCGGGGGCGGCGAGATGTCGACAAAGGATGCAGGCGGCGGACGCAGGGCCAGTGGTAAGTATAGCGGAGTGTGTGTGTGTGTGTGTGTGTATGTGTGTGTACAAAGTGACATAAGTGCGGACAAAGTGACGTAAGTGGATACATACACACACACATATATACACATATGTACATTGCGGTGGAGGCAGAGGACGGGAGGCTGGAGGGCAGAGGACGGGGAGGCTGGAAAGCAGAGGACGGGGAGGCTGGAGGGCAGAGGACGGGGGAGGCTGGAGGGCAGAGGACGGGGGAGGCTGGAGGGCAGAGGACGGGGCTAGTGTGAGGGGCGAGTGCCAGTGTGAGGGGGCGAGTGGGCAGAGTTGGGGGCGAGTGGGCGAGTTGGGGGGGAGTGGGCAGAGTTGGGGGGGGGGCAAGTTGGGGCGAGGGGCAGAGCTGGGGGCGAGCGGGCAGAGTGGGGCGAGTGGCAGAGTGGGGTGAGGGGGCAGAGCTGGGGTGAGTGGGCAGAGTGGGGGGTGAGTGGGCAGAGTGGGGGGGTGAGTGGGCGAGTGGGGGGGTGAGTGGCAGAGTGGGGGGTGAGTGGGCAAGTGGGGGTAGTGGGCAGAGTGGGGTGAGTGGCAGAGTGGGGTGAGTGGCAGAGCGGGTCAGGGCAGAGTGGGGGTCGGGGGTCAGTGGTCAGAGCAGGGTCAGAGGTCAGAGTGAGGGTGAGTGGGCAGAGTGGGGGGTGAGGGAGCAGATCGTGGGTCAGTGTGCAGCGCAGGGGGATGAGTAGGCAGAGTAGGTAAGATCGGGACAGGACCTTTGATGACGTCACCACGGTCATGTGATCTGTGAGTCCACCCATCATCGTGACGTCATCAGAGGTCCTCAAGCAGGATGAAAAGAGATTGCGGCTGGCTGGAGGGAGCTGTGGTAAGAGGCGAGGGGGGTGGGGGGGGGTGACCGGACAGTGGAGGGGGCTGTGCTGACAGGCGGGGGGTGACCGGAGAGTGGAGGGGGGCGATCGGGGAGCGGAGGGGCAGTGGTGATAGGCTGGGGGTGACCGGGCAGTGGAGGGCGGCTATGGTGACAGGCAGGGGGCTGATGGGGCAGCAGGGGGGAAGTGTTGTGACAGGCGGGGGGTGAGCGGGCAGTGGAGGATGGCTATGGTGACAGGCAGGGGGGTGATGGGGCAGCGGGGGGGGACAGTGGTGACAGGCGGGGGGTGACCGGGCAGGGAGCGCGGGCAGGAGGCGGTTCACTATATATGTAATGTAATGTAATATGACCCTAACGCACTTCCGTAAGTTTGGCAGCCACGTCCACGACGACGGAAGTAGCGCCGAAACTTACAGAAGTGCGCTACGGCAATTATATATTAGATTTTTTTTTTTTTTTTTAAATCTAAAGACGTCAGGTAAAAAAATATATTCACTTGACATGGAATGACCCAAGCCCAAATGCAGCCTCTATAGCCCAGAACAGCATCCATACCCTGCAGCAGCTTCGATATAGCTCAGCACAGCCTACACAGCCCGCAAATTCTATATAGCCCAGAAGCAGCCTCCAGATAATGTATAATATGGTGGTTCTCCTGCTACATCTGTCCCCTGGCCACAGCTTGGTCCATATATAGTCCCCATTTTGCTGCACACAGTAAAAAAATAATGAATCATACTCTCCTTTCTTCCGCTCCCCCGTGGCTGTGTCCTCCTCCAATGCTTCCTCCGGTCTGGCTTCCTTTCTGTATGGCTACATCTAATTTGTGTCTCACACAAATTAGGCTGGTTTCACAGTACGATTTTGTTAAATCCGATGCTGTCCGATATAAATCGGACAGCATCGGATCCAAATTTGGGCCCATGTCACCCTATGGGGATCGGACCGAATCGGATGTGCACTAATTGCCATCCGATTTGCGTCCGATCCGATTTTGTCTGATTTCTTTCCAGTGCAAAAATCGGAGACTGCTCCGATTTTTGCATCCGAATCAAAAACCGGATTGAATCGGATCTAACAAATCGAATGGCAATTATGCCAAATCCGATCCGATTCTATTAACATGTGGCCCTATGGAGCAGGGTCCGAAGAAACATCTGATGTCTCCTCTGACCTGATTTTAGTGTACTGAGCATGCTCAGTACACTAAACCTATTGTGTGCCGCCTAATTTAACTTCCTCAATGTATATACATACATTGAGAAAGTTAAATATAAGTCAAATCAAGTGTTTAAAATAAAAAAATCTTCTCACCTTCCAGCGCTCCCTCGGCGTCTCCATCTGCAGCCGCTCGGTAACAGGACCTGTGATGATGTCACAAATCGCTCATGTGACCCGATGACGCTTCTGACATCATCACAGGTCCTGTACACCTGATCGGAAGCTGATGGAGACGCCGAGGGAGCACTGGAAGGTGAGAATAAAGATTTGTTATGTTGAAATGGCAGGAGGAGAGGACAGAGAGAGGGGAACAGCAGGGGGACACCAGGCAAAACAGGGGGACAGTAGGGGAAGAGCAGGCAAAACAGGTTGGACAGTAGAGAGACAGCAAGATGACAGGAGGCAGAGAGGAGGGGGAGCTAGGCGACAGCCCAAACTAATCCTGCAAAATGTCGGAATCGGATGCCTATTTGGCATCCGATTGCAGGGATCAGTTTGGATCCGATGCTGTCCGATTTTCGTCAGACAGCATCGGATTTAGCAAAATCGTAATGTGAAAGTAGCCTTTGCCATGTGCACTGGCAGAGCTGCGGGAGCACTCAGCTGCTGGCTGTCCGGCTGAGTGCTCCTGATGGGCCCCTCTTGTCGGGGCTGCCTTTTCCTGATGGCCCCCTGACCACCAGGGCTGCATGTCCCTAATGGCCAATGGGCCCCACAGCTGCTCAGGGCCCCGGCACTTGCCCGGGTACTGATGCCGGCCCTGCCCATAGTAGCTCAGACTGATTTTATAAGATGGCTGATCTCTTGGGGAAACAGGGTCTGCCTTCTAGGCTGCTGTCAGAAGAGAGAGTGAGAGAGGAAGAAGTAGTAAAACTAGAGTCATGAGAGTCTCTGAGGGTCTTAGCTGGGGAATACTGATCTGGGGAGGAGTAATGTCTCTTGCGTTTCTTCTCTGCAGACTTGAGGGGACTTGAAGTCTTCCCTGACTAAGGGCCCTTTCACATCAGCGTTTTTTTCAAATCGCGGCAGATGCGGTGAAAAAAAACCGCATCTGCAGCGATTACCGCATACCGGCTGCACTTACGGCACGGTTGTGGCGCGGTTGCGGCAAGCCCCAGAGAAAGTATAGGCGGGCTTGCGGCAGGTGCGGTTTTGCATGCAGAAATGGGAGGAAGACCTCCAGTTTACTACAGAGAGAGAGAACTGGGAGAAAGCGTCTCAACGCATGGCTAAACTTACCAGGTGTATCAATCATCTAGAGAACTTAAAGAAATTACATTTTTGCTGGTACCTTCCACCAGCCCGTTTGGCCAGATTTGGGAGACATGCCTCCCCTTTGTGCTGGAGATTATGTGGACAGAAAGGTAATCTTGCCCACATGTGGTGGTCCTGCCCGAGAGTCACCCCCTTTTGGTTTCTGGTCGAGCGCCTGATCCAGTCGGTCACGGGTTTTATGATCCCTCTTTCGCCACAATTGGCACTCCTACATATTGGCCTGGAGTTATATCCCCCCATTATGTGGAGGACCCTGACTTATATCCTGGTGGCTGCCAGGCTGGCCTTGGCGTCCGACTGGAAGGCGCAGACCCCACCTAATTTATCGGAAGTGGTGAACAGGGTAAACTCTATTTTTGCTCATGAATATTACCTGGCGCAAAACCTGCCAACTAGAAAACAGACTTTGGATGCATGGCACATGTGGGCTTCGCACCCTCTTGCTACACCGATCCCTTCTTAATACCTAATGTAAGGTGTACTATGGAACATGTTGTAGCCATGCTGTAGACTCAATACCTTTAAGTTTAATTTTAGTCTGAATGTGAGTTTAGGCTTAAGTATAAGCCAGGAAACAGATCCAGAGTTCAGGAACTGTCTAAAATGTTCTATATGTTCATAGCCTTATCTCAGAAAGTGTCAAATGTGAATTTGTGATTCCCCCTGGGGGACTTTCCGCCCCCCCCCCCCTTTTTACCTCCTCCTCCCCTTCCCCCCCCCCCTCTTGACCCTTGTTTTATACATGGACTCCTTATAGTATATTACTGATGTCTTGTTTGATTTGTATGAAAACTTTGTTCAATAAACATTTATTGTTTTAAAAAAAAAAAAAAAAAAAAAACATTTTAGGAAGAAAATGACCCATCATTGGCAGCATAGTCACACAGCACTCACCCTGTGGAAAGCTGCCTGGGGTCTCCATCTGGATTCCCAGAACGCTGGCTAGGCTGCAGTCCCCCTGGAGAGGGTACTTATGGCTGTGTCAGAGTCTTTCTGCATAGCTAGCAATGAGTCTTGTTTGTTTGCCATACCTTTTGGGAGTACAGGACATCGACCCGCCGCTCCACCGCCCTCTATATAGCCTCCTAGAAGTGGGAACAGGCATATCATGGGAGCCGCCATCTTGGACTAAACTGAGCATGCTCGGTGACATCACTTCCTGTTTCCCCACCCGAAACCAGAAGTAGCTTTAAAGGGAAGTCTTCTGATGTTCACCTGGGCGCACAGTATGACAGGGCCAGAGCCGTGTACAAGTGCTGCCACAGGCGATGCTGGGGCCGAGGTATGACCACTTCTGGTCCCCTGCCAGGCCCCGCACCCGCCACCGCAAGGGGGTACCCTTGGGAAGGTGCATGTGGACCCGAGATCTGAGGCCACGGCAGGTAAGCCGATCTTCCAGCCCACAGTATTAACAGTAATAGTTTAATATATAAAAAAAAAAATTCACACTTTTTTTTTTTCTTTACCGTAATTTTAATTTTCTTTATAATTGATTTTTTTCATTATTTTTCATTTAATTTTTATTCAGAATTATTTTCACTATTATTCAGAAATTTTTTTATTATTATTATTTCAGTTATAATTTTCAAAAGTTTTCTTCATTTTTTTTTTTTTTTCAGCAATTATTATTTATTATTTTTTCAAATTCAAATAATTGTCTTCCATCACATTATTTTTTATTTTTCCTTATTATTTTTCACTTTTACCCCCCTTTTCTCAGTTTATCTTATTTTCTATGGTTATTTTTGAAAAAAATTTTTTTGTCTTGTCACTTTGTCAATTTCATTCATTTATTTATTTTATCACTCACTTGTATTATTAGAGTTATGTTCATCTTCATTGAGGATATTTATAATTAAATCAAGCCTTTGAAAAATAGTGTTTAACAGTTTTACACTCTTAAACATTTTATGTCACTAATTTATGTCATATCTGATTCTCTATATCAATATAAGATGGGATGAGTCCCTTGAACCCACAAGCTATGAGCCCGCATATGGATGTGGCTAGTATATATATTAAGGGCTGCGCCACCACACAAACTACATGGTGAGAGCGCGCACATCCCTGCTTTGAGGCTGGTTGCCTGGGTGACGCGTCCTCCACAGCGTCGCGTCCTGCCTCTGCCCATAATGACGTCGTGGTGGGCGGAGATGGAAGGTTACGTAGGACGCTGAATCCCATGCTTCTGGTTTCAGGGGCAGGATGACGTGCGCCATTATTCACTAATGAAGTGGCGGTATAAAGCTTGCATACCTCCTCTACCCCGCACCTTTCTTTAAGAAGCTGAGGTGAAACGCGTTAAGGGTGAGCCCCTATAGGACCAGTAATGATTTGTGACCCCGCACTGTATACATGCCATTAGTGGGATTTAACTTACTCCTCTGCCTTGCTACAATATTGGGTAATATTGGAGTATGTACTGAGTCTAAATAGACTTAATAGTCAGCTTTCTTGTACATATTTGGGAGAGTGTAATATTAACCCTTCAGATCTAGGCACCAGTGATTGTATATAGGATGTGTTGTGCGACTCTATTGGGAATATAGTGCTGTTCCGAAGAGGTGCAGCATATACCCCTTAAACAAATTAACTTTGTAGCCTGCATGGACAACTAAGGAAATCCATTTGGATCCTGGCTTAGGAGCTGATCTTTTAGGGGAATGATATTCACCTTTAATATACACTTAAGTAGACTCTGTGAAATCTCCTATACAATAACTTTTGCCAGTGTTTATATCACGTATTAGGTACACTTGTTATACAACAATTGTTGATTTGAGTTTTTCACAATAATGAATAATTCATACATCACTTATTTTTGGAGTCATTTGCAGCACTTTTTAGCGCACTACTTACTGCACTTTATATGATATTAAATTAAGTGTTTGTTTATGCACCGGCGCTTTGGATTGTTTACTGTAGTTCACTTCGTGCACTTTATTATCAGTTTTTATTAACACTGACAAAGTTATTAAGATAGATATGATATGTTGTATAATTCCATGAATTGAACAAGGCATGTGTAACAAATATCCTGTATGCCTATTATATTTGAGGGAAAAAAGGGGGGGAAGGGGAACAAGAGGCGCAATAGTGCCTTATCACTTAGACACTGACAATACGGTGGTATAAAGGAACCACTCACCTATTTCAGTTGTGCGACCCACAACTGGTATACAGACATGTAGTGTTATATCCGGATGGCTGCTGCTGGACTCCCACCGACCACTTGCACGTGGAATCACACAGTAAAAATGGGAAAGGAAACGGTGTTCACCAGTCCGCGCTGCCAGGATCCACTTATTCCAGGGAAGAAACTCACGATCAGATGTGATATGATCAAAGCCTTTATTGCATCCAACGCGTTTCAACGCCTTTCCTGGCGTCTTCTTCAGGGATCCCTGAGGAAGACGCCAGGAAAGGCGTTGAAACGCGTTGGATGCAATAAAAGGTTTTGATCATATCACATCTGATCGTGAGTTTCTTCCCTGGAATAAGTGGATCCTGGCAGCGCGGACTGGTGAACACCGTTTCCTTTCCCATTTTTACTGTATTATATTTGAGGGGTGTTTCCTTGGTCTCTGATGGGATTTCTCAAAGTAATTTTGTCTATTGTATGTTTTTTTTTTTTTTTTTTTAAATAATTTTACATATATTTGAATAAAGTGACATTTATACCCAAAAATTTGGCTATCAAACTCATTTCATATATAGGTTTTTTTCTTCCAGCCCACAGGGCAGGACCAGGAAACCAGGATCTGTGTTCAGAGGTTTCCCTCTCCAGGGCAGGAAACCAAACTGAGGCAGCGAGGGGGTACCGCCCTTTTTATTTTAGGGGTTTCCTGTCCTGGATGGGCGAAACCTCTCTCTCAGGTGGTGCTCTCATGACGGTGATGGGAAATTCAAATTACAGGCTGATCCAACCTCAGTGGAAGTGATTCAAGACAAATAAATGAGGCTCAGTAATTTGTGTGACCTCCACATGCTTGTATGACCTCCCTACAAAGCCTCGGCATGCCCTGGAGAGGTGGTGGATGTTCTCCTGAGGGATCTCCTCCCAAGCCTGGATTAAAGCATCATTTAACTCCTAAACAGTCTGTGGTGCTAAGTGGTGTTGGTGGATGGAACAAAACATGGTGTCCTAGATGTGCTCGATTGGATTTAGGGCTGCGGAGCGGGCCAGTCCACAGCATCAATATCTTCATCATGCAGGAACTGCTGACACACTTCAGTCACATGAGGCATAGCAAAGTCATGCATTTGAAAGGTCCCTGGACCCACTGCACATGGTCTCACAATTGGTGTGAGGATCTCATCCTGGTAACAAATGACAGTCAGGGTACCTCCGGCTAGGACATGGAGGGCTGTCACCACACTATTACTGAACCACTGCCAAACTGGTCATGCTGGAGGATGTTGCAAACAGAAAGTACTCCACGGCAGCTCCAGACTAAGACACGTGTCACATGTTCTCAGTGTGAACCTGCTCTCGTCTGTGAAGAGCAGAGGGTGAATGTCCACTTTTCCAATCTTTGTGTTATCAGGCAAATGCCAATCACCCTACACGATGTTGGGTTGTAAGTATAACAACCACTTGTGGACGGTGGGGCTTACATACCACGCTACAACAGAGAGGCTGAGGGCACAGCTTATGTTATTCAAACAGGATCTGCCTCAACATGTCCAAAAAAAAGTGTAGTTTGGAGAATAAAGACAAACATGAAAAAAAAAAAAACCACGGAACCACGGTCTGGTCCAGGTCCCCTCTGAGACAGCTGTCTTGTCCCTCCACCTTGCTATGACGGTCTGACTAAAAATGTCTTTTTACATGGCACTTGCATGCATATAGGCATTTACTTGGCTAGCTAAAGCCGCTTTATTGAAGTTTGGAATTTTACGCACATATGATGTCCTGAACTTTATGAGAACTGAGGTATCCTTAAAATAGATCTGTGAGGGTATAAGGGCTTTCTGATTTATTAGGGGTATTGTTCACAACCACAGTGTGACTATTCTGAACTAGTGAATAATACTAGACTATTATCACTTTATTGTATTACTGTTCTGGTTGCCTTCTTACACATTTACAGATGTGACCTTTTGAACGAGTGATTGATACAGGTAGTTGTTACCCCATTACATTTATGGCTTAGGCTGGCTTCAGACTTGCAGACCTTCCGCAGCGTCCTGCGGAGAAGATCCACAAGCTGACCGCAGCCCCTATGTTTATAATGAGAACGCAAGGTGCTGCACTGACCGTGCGCTCCCATTCACTGCAATATGTGATCTGTACGCAGGCAGAAGCCCGCGCACAAATCACACACTCTCCTCCGCACCAGGAACGCGACATGGACGAGAGTGTTTGATTTTGTGTGATTTGTGCGCGGGCATCCGCCTGCGTACAGATCACATATTGCAGTGAATGGGAGCGCACGGTCATGAGCAGACCTGCGCAGCACCGTGCGTGCTCATTATAAACATAGGGGCTACGTTCAGTATGCGGATCTCCGCAGGACTCTGCGGAGGGTCCGCAAGTCTGAAACCAGCCTTAGTTGTTCTTTGTAAAATCTTGTGGAGACCCACACACCGCTGTTTTGCCCCTTTTAATTGTTTTTAACTTTGTGTTGTTCTCTATTTGTTGCTTAATCCCAACAAAACTTATTTGTATTTTTTCTAATACTGTGATCGCCTCTTTTCATAATGTTTGATTTTTCTCCTCTTCAATTTGCCTGTGGCTATTATAGGCACATGATGGCTGATTAAATGTTTTACCGTCCCATTTCCACCACTGATTCAATGCCTAGTTTCTCAGTAACCGGACACCCATATAACAGTTATTACAATCTTGGAAGAAAGTAAAAATTACAAATGATCAAACCTCCATTCATAAAAATAAATCTGCATATTATAAATCTCACAGTCACTAATCCAATGAAGCTTAGGGTGCGTGCACATGATCAGTGTACGCAGCGTTTTGGACGTGTCTTGCCGCTGCGTCCAAAATGCTGCGTAGTACAGTACAAGCATAGTGGATGAGATTTAAAAAAAATCCCATCCTCACTATGTGTAACCCGCCCGCAGCGTCTTTGTTCATTTCATGCTGCGGAGTCGGAAGCGGCTCCCATCAGGTGACTGTAGGGAGAAGCCGCCCTGCACCCGCTGCACATGGTGAGTACAGGGCGGCTGCGGTCTCCCTGCGGCTTCCGTCAGGTCTGGAGGGGCTGCGTCCAACACGCAGCTCCTCCGGACCGTGTGCACGCACCCTTAAACTCCGGCACAACTTCAGTGTTTTTACAGTTTGGAGAAGAAAATAAAGTTGTGTCAATAGCAAAACTAAAGAGGCAGCAGTATTCTCTCCTCTATCTGTGAATTCAGTCAATATCTGTGTCCACTCCCAGTAATACTTACTGCATCTTCCTGGACTCGGAGAGTCTTGTTCGGGTCTGCAGCAAGACCCATCTCAGCCAAATTCGTAGCCACAGACCTGCTGTCATCCCAGGCTTTTCTGATCTCCTCACTGAAATTAAGGCATAACATCATCAATTCTTGCTTGTTTACATACCATATTTTTTGGACTATAAGACGCACCCAGATTTTAGAGGAGGAAAATGGGGGGGAAAGGGGGGAGGGAAATAAAGTAAAAGATGAGGTTATAATTTACTGTCAAGGGGGTGGGGGGCGGGGGCTGCTGCTGACACTGGTATGGGGGTAATGTTCCCCGTCCTGATATATAGCACCCCCCAACCTGGGATATTGCACCCCTCCCCCCATCTCTGGATATGGCCACCCATGCTGAAATATTGTATGTAGCCCATCATCACTGTATATACCCTCCATCCTGGGATATTGCACCCCCATCAATGTATATGCCCTCCATCCTGGGATATTGCAGCCCCCCCATCACTGAATATGTCCCCTATCATGGGATATTGCAGCCCCCCCAATCACTGGACATGGCCCCACTGCTACTGCACACAGGAAAACAGACGGTATTACAGACCTGTCCACTCCATCTCTCCCTCTGCAGCTGCATCAATCACTTTCTGACTGAGTCCCGGTCCCAGACGTGCGGTCTTGTAACCGGGACACTGAGCGATGACATGACAGGATGCCAGGGGACCAAGAGTCACAGTCAGGAAGTGATCAATGCAGCTACAGAGGGAGAGATGGAGTGGATGGCAGACAGGTATGTAACATTGTTTATTGTTTTCCTGTGCGAGGCTGCAGGGGGCCATATACAGTGATAGTGGGCTGCAATAACTGAGCATAGGAGGCCCTACACAGTGATGGGGGGGGGGGGGGGGGGTGCAATATTCCTGCATGGGTGGCTGAATACAGTGATTGATGATGGGAAGGGTGGGGGAACCTACCTGAGTCAGTACACTTAGTGTACTGTGATATACATTTACTCCCGCGACCGCTCAGCGATAGCTCCAGCACTGGGAGATGGACAGCGAGATGCAGTGAATATAAAGGACCCGTTACACGCTACGATATCGTTTGTACGTCACAGCTTTTTGGGTGGAGCAAAGACATTGTTGCATGTGACAAGTAGAAACAAGCAACAATAAGTTGGCTGATCGTTGATCGGAGGTTTTTGAACCGGACCTAAAACGAGACGATGATCGTCCATCCAACCTGCGGCATCAGTGTGTGTGACACCTTGATAACGATGTTGTTAACCCCTTTGCCTATTCAGAACTGAAGGGCGTAAGCGATCAAATGACCGCAAGTATCGTTCACTTGTCGCAAACTCGTTGCTGCGTCATTAAAGATATCTGTACGTGTGACATTCACTAACAATCATTGAACGACGTTTAATGGTGGGTTCACACACACCAATTTATCTGTTCAATATCTGAACCAATCTCTGGTTGCAGTGAAATCATGGATACATTGTTCCATTTTGTGGCTGTGTACAACATGGAGCAATGTATCCATGATTTCACTGCAACCAGAGATTGGTTCAGATATTGAACAGATAAATTGGTGTGTGTGAACCCACCATAAGCGATGTAGGTCAAGTCGGATCGTTTGACCATTGAAGTGTGTAACGGGGCCTTTAGAGTACACTAATGAGCGGGGACACGTGATCACGGGCCACAGCTGCAGCACCTGCCAGCCGCTCCAGAGTTGCCGTCCTCCAGCACAGCCCCCGTATTTTCAGACCATAAGATACCCCCCACAATCTGAGGGAAAAAAAAAAAAAGGGTGTCTTATGGTCCGAAAAATACAGTACTTTGCTTATAGCTTAGACTATTTACTAACTGAGATGCTGAAAAAACATATATACCTAACCAGCCGCAAAAGTGTTGAGTATATATATATATATATATATATAAACATAAGCATAAGAGCTGGTAGTAATGTACATATTAGGACAGAGCACGGCAGCCACCACACAGGATAGAAGATGACGGAGCTGGTAGTAATGTACATATTAGGACAGAGCACGGCAGCCACCACACAGGATAGAAGATGACGGAGCTGGTAGTAATGTACATATTAGGACAGAGCACGACAGCCACCACACAGGATAGAAGATGACGGAGCTGGTAGTAATGTACATATTAGGACAGAGCACGGCAGCCACAACACAGGATAGAAGATGGCGGAGATGGTAGTAATGTACATATTAGGACAGAGCACGACAGCCACCACACAGGATAGAAGATGACGGAGCTGGTAGTAATGTACATATTAGGACAGAGCACGGCAGCCACAACACAGGATAGAAGATGGCGGAGCTGGTAGTAATGTACATATTATGACAGAGCACGGCAGCCACCACACAGGATAGAAGATGGCGGAGCTGGTAGTAATGTACATATTATGACAGAGCACGGCAGCCACAACACAGGATAGAAGATGGCGGAGCTGGTAGTAATGTACATATTAGGACAGAGCACGGCAGCCACCACACAGGATAGAAGATGACGGAGCTGGTAGTAATGTACATATTAGGACAGAGCACGGCAGCCACAACACAGGATAGAAGATGGCGGAGCTGGTAGTAATGTACATATTAGGACAGAGCACGGCAGCCACCACACAGGATAGAAGATGACATGTGGCCGGGGAACACAGTACATCAATAAAAATAAGGGCAGGATAAAGCACGATTGACTGTGTGAAAAATGACATCTGCTGAAACAGCAGTGAGGATATTACACATGGATACGATTCCACGTATTTGACTATTGTGCCATGTCTATAGCTGGCCTGGAAAACCCCTTTTAAGTACTTGCCCCATTCTGGGCCAATGAACTCAAGAAGCCCAGTGCACATTGTGCTGCTCTATATAGCGGTGTACAGCCTTATGGCCCATACTGTTCATCTATAGGCCAAGAGAAGAGCAGATCAGGTGGGAATGGCGGCAGAGAACAAGTAACAAAACCTCCCAAGTGTCTGTGGTAACAGCATTGAGCCTCCACCTCGGAGCTGCCCTTCACTTGGTCACACACCGCCCATAGACACCTGGTAGTAAAGCTCCAAGCCGGAAACGAGATGGTGCTGTAATACCAGCCACAGACCTGTGGTCAGGGCGGCGCTGCTTCTACACAAATTCATTACGATGTGATAATACTCCGATTCCTGGGACTGATCGGAGCCCAGTAGGCGGCTCGTGTATGGCGGTCGGTGACCCCCAGTCTCACCAGGTGATGCGCGGAGCCTCTTTCTTCCTGGCCCGGCGCTTCAGCTTCTTCCTATTCACGCTGTAGTTGAACGTGTTCTTTCTGGTCTTCTTCACTTTCCCCATGTTGCTTCCTGAAGTGCGGCAGGACGCGACACACGTGGTCTGGCCGCAGGACGCACAAATGTGACGTCAGGCTGTGGAAGAGAGGCATTGTGGGGGATGTAGTCCTCTATAGCCGAGCATTTACGCCAGACATGTGTGATACATGCTGAACTGCAGGCCCTTACACCACAAGCGGCCATAGCTTTATGTTTCTCTCACATACCCAGATAATGGCTGCCTACCTAGCTCCAAACAGGGGCGAATCAGCGCCAACCTCACCCACCGCAATGCATCATGGAACGTGTTACATGATGTTTTTCTGAAGTCATGTGATCGGTCACATGATGAACACACAGGCACTCGGTAGTGAGGGGCAGTCTGACTCATTTGGCTCTTTTTGTTAATAATTCTGCGGTACCTTGTAATGGTTACATAACCTCACCTGTACAGGGATCTCCTCACTGTACACCTATACAGGGATCTCCTCACTGTACACCTGTACAGGGATCTCCGCACTCTACACCTATACAGGGATCTCCTCACTGTACACCTGTACAGGGATCTCCTCACTCTACACCTGTACAGGGATCTCCGCACTCTACACCTGTACAGGGATCTCCGCACTCTACACCTATACAGGGATCTCCTCACTGTACACCTGTACAGGGATCTCCTCACTCTACACCTGTACAGGGATCTCCGCACTCTACACCGGTACAAGGATCTCCGCACTCTACACCTGTACAGGGATCTCCGCACTCTACACCTGTACAGGGATCTCCGCACTCTACACCTGTACAGGGATCTCCGCACTCTACACCTGTACAGGGATCTCCGCACTCTACACCTCTACACCTGTACAGGGATCTCCTCACTGTACACCTGTACAGGGATCTCCGCACTCTACACCTGTACAGGGATCTCCGCACTCTACACCTGTACAGGGATCTCTGCATCTCTACACCTGTACAGGGATCTCCGCACTCTACACTCTACACTGTACAGGGATCTCCTCACTCTACACCTATACAGCGATCTCGCACTCTACACCTATACAGGGATCTCCGCACTCTACACCTGTACAGGGAGGGATCTCCAGCACTCTACACCTGTACAGGGAGGGATCTCCGCACTCTACACCTGTACAGGAGGGATCTCCGCACTTACACACTGTACAGAGATCTCCACACTCTACACCTGTACAGGGATCTCTGCACTCTACACCTGTACAGGGATCTCTGCACTCTACACCTGTACGGGATCTCCGCACTCTACACCTCGTACACTTCTAAGGGATCTCCTCACTCTACACTGTACAGCGATCTCCGCACTCTACACCTGTACAGGAATCTCCGCACTCTACACTATACAGGGATCTCCGACTCTACACCTATACAGGGATCTCCGGCACTCTAACACCTGTACAGGAGGGATCTCCGCATCTACACCTGTACAGGGATCTCCGCACTCTACACCTGTACAGGGATCTCCGCACTCTACACCTGTACAGAGATCTCCACACTACACCTGTACAGCGATCTCCTCACTCTACACCTGTACAGGGATCTCCACACTCTACACCTGTACAGGAATCTCCGCACTCTACACCTGTACAGGGATCTCCGCACTCTACACCTGTACAGGGATCTCCGCACTCTACACCTCTACAGGGATCTCCGCACTCTACACCTGTACAGGATCTCCGCACTCTACACCTGTACAGCGATCTCCTCACTCTACACCTGTACAGGGATCTCCACACTCTACACCTGTACAGGAATCTCCGCACTCTACACCTGTACAGGGATCTCCGCACTCTACACCTTACAGGGAGGGATCTCCGCACTTACACCTGTACAGGGGATCTCCGCACTCTACACTGTACAGGAGGATCTCCGCACTCTACACCTGTACAGAGCTCTCCTCAATCTACACCTGTACAGGGATCTCTGCACTCTACACCTGTACAGGGATCTCTCACTCTACACTGTACAGGGATCTCCGCACTCTACCTTACACCTGTACAGGGATCTCCTCACTCTACACCTGTACAGCGATCTCCGCACTCTACACCTATACAGGGATCTCCGCACTCTACACCTGTACAGGGAGGGATCTCCGCACTCTACACCTGTACAGGGATTCCGCACTCTACACCTGTACAGGGAGGGATCTCCGCACTCTACACCTGTACAGAGATCTCCACTCTACACCTGTACAGCGATCTCCTCACTCTACACCTGTACAGGGATCTCCACACTCTACACCTGTACAGGATCTCCGCACTCTACACCTGTACAGGATCTCCGCACTCTACACCTGTACAGGGATCTCCGCACTCTACACCTGTACAGGGATCTCCGCACTCTACACCTTACAGGGATCTCCGCACTCTACACCTGTACAGGGATCTCTGCACTCTACACCTGTACAGCGATCTCCCACTCTACACTCTACACCTGTACAGAGATCTCCGCACTCTACACCTGTACAGGGATCTCCGCACTCTACACCTGTACAGGGATCTCTGCACTCTACACCTGTACAGGGATCTCCGCACTTACAGCTATACAGCGATCTCCGCACTCTACACCTATACAGGGATCTCCGCACTCTACACCTATACAGCGATCTCCGCCACTCTCACCCTATACAGGGATCTCCGCACTCTACACCTGTACAGGGAGGATCTCCGCACTCTACACCTGTACAGAGATCTCCGCACTCTAACCTGTACAGGGATCTCCGCACTCTACACCTGTACAGGGATCTCTGCACTCTACACCTGTACAGGGATCTCCGCACTCTACACCTCTACACCTGTACAGGATCTCCTCACTCTACACCTATACAGGGATCTCCGCACTCTACACCTGTACAGGGATCTCCGCACTCTACACCTGTATAGGGATCTCCGCACTCTACACCTGTACAGGGAGGGATCTCCGCACTCTACACCTGTACAGGGATCTCCACACTCTACACCTGTACAGGGATCTCTGCACTCTACACCTGTACAGAGATCTCTGTACTCTACACCTATACAGTGATCTCCTCAGTCTACACCTGTACAGGGATCTCCGCACTTTACATTTGTACAGGGATCTCCTCACTCTACACCTGTACAGCAATCTCCTCACTCTACACCTCTACACCTCTACAGGTTTCTCCGCACTCTACACCTGTACAGCGATCTCCGCACTCTACACCAATACAGCGATCTCTGCACTCTACACCTATACAGCGATCTCCCCACTCTACACTTGTACAGGGATCTCCTCAGTCTATACCTGTACAGGGATCTCCACACTCTACACCTATACAGCGATCTCCGCACTATACACCTATACAGTGATCTCCTCACTCTACACCTGTACAGGGATCTCCTCACTCTACATCTGTACAGGGATCTCCGCACTCTACACCTATACAGCGATCTCCGCACTCTACACCGGTACAAGGATCTCCGCACTCTACACCTGTACAGGGATCTCCGCACTCTACACCTGTACAGGAATCTCCGCACTCTACACCTGTACAGGGATCTCCCTACTCTACACCTGTACAGGGATCTCCGCACTCTACACCTGTACAGGGATATCCGCACTCTACACCTGTACAGGGATCTCCGCACTCTACACCTGTACAGGGATCTCCGCACTCTACACCTGTACAGGGATCTCCGCACTCTACACCTGTACAGGGAGGGATCTCCTCACTCTACACCTGTACTGGGATCTAGTGAACAGTATAGACTTTTCACCCTGTGATGACTCTAGCTCTCCTCTGTACAGTGCTCTCACTCTACACATGTTCAGGGATCTAGTGATCAGTATAGACTCTTCACCCTGTGATGTCTCCAGATCTCCTCTGTACAGTGTCTCCCCACTCTACACCTGTACAGAGATCTAGTGATCAGTATAGACTCCTGACCCTGTGATGACTTCAGATCTCCTCTGTACAGTGATCTCCTCACTCTACACCTGTACAGGGATCTAGTGATCAGTATAGACTCTTCACCTTGTGATGTCTACAGCTCTCCTCTGTACAGGGATCTCTGCACTCTACACCTGTACAGGGATCTCCGCACTCTACACCTGTACAGGGATCTCCGCACTCTACACCTGTACAGGGATCTCCGCACTCTACACCTGTACAGGGATCTCCGCATTCTACACCTGTAAGATAAGATAAGATAAGATAAGATAAGATAAACTTTATTGATCCCGGAGGAAATTACAGTATTACAGCAGCAGAACAAAGATCAAGAACATTTCACACTTTACAAAATAAGTCTATATGGACAGCAGATGTGGGTAGACTGGTACATGTACCTCACCTATTCCCCCCATACACATAGAACTTCACATAGTCTTGGGACGCTTTACACTTATACATTTGATAAACATCCCCACAGCTGTCGGAACAAATGATTTTCTGTATCTTTCCTTTTTACACATTAGTTGGATTAGACGCTTGCTGAATGTGCTCTTCTGCTTCGCAAACAGTTCAGAGAGCGGGTGTGTATTGTTGCTCATTATAGCCTTGCATTTCTTATTAATTCTATCCTCTAATACCTCCTCGAAAGTCCTAAGTTGTAGACCCACCGCCGCACTAGCCTTCTTGATAAGTTTATTCAGCTTATTAGCGTCAGCTGTGCGCACACTACTACCCCAGCATATTATTGCAGCAAAGATTGCACTCGCCACAATAGATTGGTAGAACATTTCAAGCATTTTGCTACACACATTAAACGACCTTAATTTCCTTAGGAAGTAAAGTCTACTCATCCCTTTCTTGCAAACCTTCTCCATATGGCACCTCCAATCAAGCTTGCTGTCCAGGTGAACCCCCAAATATTTAAAATTCTCACCATCTCCACATCTTGACCATCAATAGTGATAGGTAATAAATCCTTCATGCACCTTCCATAACTCAACAGCAACTCCCTGGTTTTCTTTACGTTGAGTTCTAAATGGTTAGCCTGGCACCAGTCAACAAAGTCCGAGACCACCCTTCTGTATTCCTCCTCCCCCTGGCCTCTCTCAATACCTCTGACTATCACTGAGTCATCAGAGTACCTCTGAAGGTGACAAAGGTCTGATTTATACTGAAAATCAGCTGTCTATAACGTAAAAAGGAATGGCGACAGCACCGTTCCCTGAGGGGCTCCAACACTGCTCCGAACACTATCCAATACGGCCGCCAACAACCTTACGAACTGTGGCCTGTCCGACAGGTAATCAATGATCCAATTCACTAGTCCCTCATCAACCGCCATTTCAACCAGCTTTTTACGTAATAATAGTGGCTGTAAGGTGTTGAATGCACTGGAGAAATCGAAGAACAAGGCACGCACAGTGGTTCCATCATTGTCCAAAAAGGAATGTACTGTTTGTAGCAGATATGCTACAGCATCGTCCACCCCTAGACTCTGCCGATACGCAAACTGAAGGGGGTCCATAAAAGCAGACACCCTCGGACACAAGTAGGCAAGTACAATTCTCTCCAAGGACTTCCTCGCATGCACCGGTCACCGGTCTATAGTCGTTTTGGGAGCTCGGGAAGGTAGTCTTGGGAACCGGCACCAGGCAAGAAGTCTTCCATAGAACTGGTACTCTCTGTGATTGTAAGCTACAGTTAAACAGGTGCTGGAAGACAGTGCACAACTGATTTGTACACACTCTGAGGACACGTGGACAGATACGATCAGGCCCTGCTGCTTTACCAATGACCAGCTTACTAAACTGTTCCCTCACATCATTTTCTGAGATCAAGAAAGTCTCCAACTTCCTCCTCCCAGTTGATATTGCTTGTCGCTCCCCGGCCTTCTCCCCTGTTGACATTGCACATTTATCGTTGAATCTGTTGAAAAACTCATTCATCTCATTAGCCATGATCAGCCCCCCACCCCCCTGATCTGACCTTGCCTTAAACCCAGTCAATAGCTTCATTCCAGCCCACACTTCTCTGGAGTTGTTGTGTGACAATTTATTTTCCAATTTAATTCTGAATGCTTCACGGGCAATCTTAATTTTCCCCTTTAAGTCTCTCTGTACAATTTTCATGTCCTTCTTGTCTTTCCTTTCAATTATTTTGTAATCCAAAGTTCTTGTTTGCATAACACCGAATCTCATGAATAGGTACAATATTGTCAGTACAAAAGTTGATGTAATCAGTAACTCTCCCAGTAACCTCATTAACATCATCATTATGTTCCCTGGCACATAACACCTCCCAGTCTGTACAATCAAAGCAGTCTTGTAACCTCTTCTCTGCTGCCGGAGACCACTTCCTTATCTGTTTAATTGTCAGTGGTTGTTTGCAGACAACTGGTTGATAGGCTGGAGACAATAGTATGAGGTTGTGGTCAGATTTCCCCAGGGGGGGCAATGCAGATTATGAGTAAGCATCCTTAACACTGGCATAGAGGAGATCCAATATATAATTGTCCCGTGTAGAACATTTGACATATTGATAGAACTTTGGTAATGAGATCTTGGCTCGATTAAAATCCCCAGAAATGACAGTTAGAGAGTTAGGGTGTTTCTTCTGAAGCCGGGCAATCACCCCAGACAGTACTTCCCCAGCTGCCTCTGGATTTGCAGATGGTGGTATATACGACACCACTGCAATAACAAGAGAGAATTCTCTAGGCAGATAGTAAGGCCTGAGGCCCACTGCTAATAGTTCAATGTTTGGGCAACAATGTCTCTCCTTTACTGTTACATGCCCCTGATTACACCATCTGTTGTTAATGTACAGTATCACTCCTCCACCCTTCTTCTTACCGCACTTCACTCTGTCCCTGTCAGCCCGAACCATATGAAACCCTGGTACCGATACACATGAATCTGGGACGTCCTCATGCAACCAGGTTTCTGTAAAGCACATGAGACTGCATTCCCTGAACTCCTTCTGGGTCTTACACAGAGCCAGCAGTTCATCCGACTTGTTACCAAGCGATTGTACATTACCCATGATGATGGATGGGACCGCAGGTTTAAACCTTCTCCTCCAGGACTTGATCTTCTTGCCTGCTCTGCAACCTCTGAAAGGTCTCCTCATTTCCCGTGGAACATGTGGTATTGCAACTGCTGGAGAAGACTTTGTCCTGCGCAGTTCCAGAAGACGACTCCTTGAATACACTACTCGTTTAGCGACAGACCTAGGGACAACCATCCGATCAGTGATTCCATCCATCCCGCGAGGCCTCTCCGTGGCATATTGTATACGGTGCTCTCCGCCGAGCACATATGGCTGTATCACTGACACAGGCTATGGGCAACAGCATACATCCATCGGTAGTGTTAGCTGAGATGGACCATATAGCGTACCCCAAAGTGGCCATGCCAGCAGGGGACTTGTGAGTGGTAGTGGAGGATCCAGATGAAAACCATATGCTGTGTGCCCAGCAGCAGTAGAAAGTGTGGGGTGTGCTGCATTTTCCATCCCACAGCAGACCAGCGTGCAGGAACGTCGCAATCCACGAGATGAAAAACATTGCATAGATCCAAGGTTGAAATTAGAGGTCCAAAAAGACATCAGGAAAGGTACAAATACTGTAGCAAAACTGTAACAAACAAAATAATAGCTGCTGCAATGGGCTGCCACTAGCAAGGCGCCCTATTGTCTCCACAGTCTGGCAGAGAGCAGATAGCACGTCTGCACACCTCTGAGTCCAGCTGAGTACAGGGATATCCTCACTCTACACCTGTACAGGGAGGGATCTCCTCACTCTACACCTGTACTGGGATCTAGTGATCAGTATAGACTCTTCACCCTGTGATGACTCTAGCTCTCCTCTGTACAGTGATCTCACTCTACACATGTACAGGGATCTAGTGATCAGTATAGACCCTTCACCCTGTGATGTCTCCAGATCTCCTCTGTACAGTGTCTCCTCACTCTACACCTGTACAGAGATCTAGAAATCAGTATACACTCCTGACCCTATGATGACTTCAGATCTCCTCTGTACAGTGATCTCCTCACTCTACACCTGTACAGGGATCTAGTGATCAGTATAGACTCTTCACCCTGTGATGTATCCAGCTCTCCTCTGTACAGTGATCTCCTCACTCTACACCTGTACAGGGATCTAGTGATCAGTGTAGACTCCTGACCCTGTGATGACTCCAGATCTCCTCTGTACAGTGATCTCACTCTACACCTGTACAGGGATCTAGTGATCAGTATAGACTCCTGACCCTGTGATGACTCCAGATCTCCTCTGTACAGTGATCTCACTCTACACCTGTACAGGGAGGGATCTCCACACTCTACACCTGTACAGTGATCTCCTCACTCTACACCTGTACAGGGATCTAGTGATCAGTATAGACTCCTGACCCTGTGATGACTCCAGATCTCCTCTGTGCAGTGATCTCCTCACTCTACACCTGTACAGGGATCTAGTGATCAGTATAGACTCCTGACCCTGTGATGACTCCAGATCTCCTCTGTACAGTGATCTCACTCTACACCTGTACAGGGAGAGATCTCCGCACTCTACACCTGTACAGTGATCTCCTCACTCTACACCTGTACAGGGATCTAGTGATCAGTATAGACTCTTCACCCTGTGATGTCTCCAGCTCTCCTCTGTACAGTGTCTCCTCATTCTACACATGTACAGGGATCCAGTGATCAGTATAGACTCCTTACCCTGTGATGACTCCAGCTCTCCTCTGTACAGTGTTTCCTCATTCTACACATGTACAGGGATCTAGTGATCAGTATAGACTCTTCACCCTGTGTTGTCTCCAGCTCTCCTCTGTACAGTGTCTCCTCATTCTACACATGTACAGGGATCCAGTGATCAGTATAGACTCCTTACCCTGTGATGACTCCAGATCTCCTCTGTACAGTGATCTCACTCTACACCTGTACAGGGTTATCCTCATTCTACACCTGTACATGGAGCGATCTCCGCACTCTACACCTGTACAGTGATCTCCTCACTCTACACCTGTACAGGGATCTCCGCACTCTACATCTGTACATGGATCTAGTGATCAGTGTAGACTCTTCACCCTGTGATGTCTCTAGATCTTCTCTGTACAGTGATCCCCTTACTCTACACCTGTACAGGGATCTAGTGATCAGTATAGACTCCTGACCCTGTGATGACTCCAGATCTCCTCTGTACAGTGATCTCACTCTACACCTGTACAGGGATATCCTCACTCTACACCTGTACAGGGAGGGATCTCCGCACTCTACACCTGTACAGTGATCTCCTCACTCTACACCTGTACAGGGATCTAGTGATCAGTATAGATTCTTCACCCTGTGATGTCTCCAGTTCTCCTCTGTACAGTGATCTCATTCTACACCTGTACAGGGATCTAGTGATTAGTATAGACTCTTCACCCTGTGATGACTCCAGATCTCCTCTGTACAGTGATCTCATTCTACACCTGTACATGGATCTAGTGATTAGTATAGACTCTTCACCCTGTGATGTCTCCAGCTCTCCTCTGTACAGTGTATCCTCATTCTACACATACACAGGGATCTAAAGATGAGTATATACTCCTCACCCTGTGATAACTCCAGATCTCCTCTGTACAGTGATCTCACTCTACAAATGTACAGGGATCTAGTGATCAGTATAGATTCTTCACACTGTGATGTCTCTAGCTCTCCTCTGTACAGTGTCTGCTCATTCTACACCTGTACAGTGATCTCCTTACTACACCTGTACAGGGATCTAATGATCAGTATAGACTCTTCACCCTGTGATGTATCCAGATCTCCTCTGTACAGTGATCCACTCAATCTACACCTGTACAGGGATCTAGGGATCAGTATAGACTCTTCATCCTTTGATGTCTGCAGCTCTCCCCTGTACAGTGTCTCCTCTTTCTACACATGTACAGGGATCTAGTGATCAGTAAAGAACCTTCACCCTGTGATGTCTCCAGATCTCCTCTGTACAATGATCCCTCAATCTACACCTGTACAGGGATCTAGGGATCAGTATAGACTCTTCATCCTTTGATGTCTCCAGCTCTCCCCTGTACAGTGTCTCCTCTTTCCACACATGTACAGGGATCTAGTGATCAGTATAGACTCTTCACCCCGTGATGTTTCTGTGGCGCCGTGTGTCAGGTAAGCCACAAAACCAACTAGTTCACTAAGGGATTTCCACATCTGGTACCCTACATACACACATCATCTTCCACTCCAGGGCTGTAGGGGGAGCCCCACTGGTTGCTGTTCAGCCAGATCCCTCATAAATACAGGTGCTGGGGACGGAGTTAGCCAGAGTGTGCAAGTCACTAGTACAGTGGTGGCCAAAAGTATTGACACCCCTGCAATTCTGTCAGATAATACTCAGTTTCTTCCTAAAAATGATTGCAATCACAAATTCTTTGGTATTATTTTCTATTTGTCTTCAATGAAAAAACACAAAAAGAATTGTCCTAAAGCCGAATTGGATCTAATTCCACACCAAACATAAAAAGGGGGTGGACAAAAGTATTGGCACTGCCTCCCCCCTCTCCTGTCACATTACTGGCGGCACCGCACCACACTGCAGTCACTGATCTCCCCCTCCGCCTGTCATGTCATGTGTAGTGTGACGCAGCTGGCGCTGCCCACACAGGAAATAGACCGCGGCGCCGGCAGCGTCACACTACATGTGACATGACAGGCGGAGGGGGAGATCAGTGACTGCAGTGTGGTGCGGTGCCGCCGGTAATGTGACAATGGAGAGGGGGGAGGCAGCGCTAAGGGGGCCCCGAGGATGGTGTGGGGGCAGCGGTCAGGGGCCCCCTAGGATGACATGTGGGGGCAGGAAGCTCTCGGGCCCCTGAGCCCCGAGGCAGAGGTGTGGGGGCCACTCTCAGGGGCCCCTGAGCCCCGAGGCTGAGGTTTGGGGCAGCTCTCAGGGGCCCCTGAGGCTGAAGTGTGTGGAGGCAGCTCTCGAGCCCCCGAGGCAGAGGTGTGGGGGCTGCATTCAGGGGCCCCTGAGGTGTGGGGGCAGCTCTCAGGGGCCCCTGAGGCTGAAGTGTGTGGGGGCAGCTCTCGAGCCCCTGAGCCTCGAGGCAGAGGTGTGGGAGCCACTCTCAGGGGCCCCTGAGCCCCAAGGCTGAGGTGTGGGGGCAGCTTTCAGGGGCCCCTGAGGCTGAAGTGTGTGGGGGCAGCTCTCGGGCCCCTGAGCCCCGAGGCAGAGGTGTGGGGGCCACTCTCAGGGGCCCCTGAGCCCCGACGCTAAGGTGTGGGGGCAGCTCTCAGGGGCCCCTGAGGCTGAAGTGTGTGGGGGCAGCTCTTGGGCCCCTGACCCCCGAGGCAGAAGTGTGGGGGCTGCATTCAGGGGCCCCTGAGGCTGAGGTGTGTGGGGGCAGCTCTTGGGCTGATATATATATGAGAGAGATAGTAAAGAAAGTAAAAGCAGCACAAAAAAATAGAAAGGAGTGGACCTTATATCCCAATGAAGTGGCCACGCATTGGGTAATACAGTCCACTTTTTTTCTATTTTTTTTGTGCTGTTTTTCCTTTTTTTACTCTGTTGTAAGGAACCATCTGGATTGCTGGTTGGGAAAGCTTAACACATAAATTGAGGTCATTTTTGGTGCTGTTCCAATTTTTCACTATATATAACGTATGTTTAGGTGGAGGCGGAGCATGGGTGGAGGCTGGGCGGAGTCTCAGGGGGTGGAGGCTGGGCGGAGTCTCAGGGGGGCCCCAAAATTTTGGCAGTGAGGGGCCCCGAAATTCCTAGTGGCAGCCCTGCAACCAAGTATTAGGTTGAGGGTGCCAATACTTTTGTCTGGCCCATTTTTGGAGTTTTGTGTGAAATGATCAATGTTTTGCTTTATGCTTCATTCTCTTTTGTGGCCAAAAGTATTGACACCCCTGCAATTCTGTCAGATAATACTCGGTTTCTTCCTGAAAATGATTGCAATCACAAATTCTTCGGTATTATTATCTTCATTTAATTTGTCTTCAATGAAAAAAACACAAAAAAGAATGAAGAAAAAAGCAAAACATTGATAATTTCACACAAAACTCAAAAAATGGGCCAGACAAAAGTATTGGCACCCTCAGCCTAATACTTGGTTGCACAACCTTTAGCCAAAATAACTGCGATCAACCGCTTCCGGTAATCATCAACGAGTTTCTTACAATGCTCTGCTGGAATTTTAGACCATTCTTCTTTGGCAAACTGCTCCAGGTCCCTGATATTTGAAGGGTGCCTTCTCCAAACTGCAATTTTTAGATCTCTCCACAGGTCTTCTATGGGATTTAGGTCTGGAGTCATTGCTGACCACCTTAGAAGTCTCCAGTGCTTTCTCTCAAACCATTTTCTAGTGCTTTTTGAAGTGTGTTTTGGGTCATTGTCCTACTGGAAGACCCATGACCTCTGAGGGAGACCCAGCTTTCTCACACTGGGCCCTACATTATGCTGCAAAACTTGTTGGTAGTCTTCAGACTTCATAATGCCATGCACACGGTCAAGCAGTCCAGTGCCAGAGGCAGCAAAGCAACCCCAAAACATCAGGGAACCTCCGCCATGTTTGACTGTAGGGACCGTGTTCTTTTCTTTGAATGTCTCTTTTTTTCTCCTGTAAACTCTATGTTGATGCCTTTGCCCAAAAAGATCTACTTTTGTCTTATCTGACCAGAGAACATTCTTCCAAAACGTTTTAGGCTTTCTCAGGTAAGTTTTGGCAAACTCCAGCCTGGCTTTTTTATGTCTCGGGGTAAGAAGTGGGGTCTTCCTGGGTCTCCTACCATACAGTCCCTTTTCATTCAGACGCCGACAGATAGTACGGGTTGACACTGTGGTACCCTCGGACTGCAGGGCAGCTTGAACTTGTTTGGATGTAAGTCAAGGTTCTTTATCCACCATCTGCACAATCTTGCATTGAAATCTCTTGTCAATTTTTCTTTTCCGTCCACATCTAGGGAGATTAGCCACAGTGCCATGGGCTTTAAACTTCTTGATGACACTGCGCACGGTAGACACAGGAACATTCAGGTCTTTGGAGATGGACTTGTAGCCTTGAGATTGCTCATGCTTCCTCACAATTTGGTTTCTCAAGTCCTCAGACAGTTCTTTGGTCTTCTTTCTTTTCTCTATGCTCAATGTGGTACACACAAGGACACAGGACAGAGGTTGAGTCAACTTTAATCCATATCAACTGGCTGCAAGTGTGATTTAGTTATTGCCAACACCTGTTAGGTGCCACAGGTAAGTTACAGGTGCTGTTAATTACACAAATTAGAGAAGCATCGCATGATTTTTCTAACAGTGCCAATACTTTTGTCCACCTCCTTTTTTATGTTTGGTGTGGAATTATATCCAATTTGGCTTTAGGACAATTCTTTTTGTGTTTTTTTCATTGAAGACAAATTAAATGAAGATAATAATACCAAAGAATTTGTGATTGCAATCATTTTCAGGAAGAAACTGAGTATTATCTGACAGAATTGCAGGGGTGTCAATACTTTTGGCCAACACTGTAGGTCTGAGGCTCTCAATCTGCATTCACACACTTAGAGCAGGGGACTAAAGGGTTAACCTGATGTTTGTGAAGACCCTGTCCTGGTGGGAGGAGTGTGGGCAGAGCGGGAAAAGCACAGTGAGAAGTCAGAAAGTGGGAAGAAAAAGAAGGAGAAGGAGCTAAGAGGGAGGGCGCCTGCAGAGTGACGGCCCAGACAGAGAGGGGCACGAACGACCCTGGCCTAGTCTAAAGCGGGGTACCAACTCCGAAGTGGTGCAGATGTCCATCCCTGAGCCGCAGATACCGGTGTGATCGACAGCTTTTTAGGAGCACGATCCGTCCGACACGCACGGTCCCCACCAGAAGCACCAAACCGGGTTGGGCCCCTAGAGTGAGAAGAGGGTGTCCCATATCACCCAACAGGCCTGGTTCAAAAGTGGGATTTGTGCAGGGCAGCGCAAGTAAGAAGGAATGCGCAGAGGTAGGACATAGAGAGATAAAGGAAGGAACATCACCGGAGCCTCAGAGAGATATTGCTTCCTCCTATGACACCTGGTTTACTACCCGAGCCGTAACACCTTTGAACTGTGTACAAGCTGAAGGTAACTGGAGTAAAGACCCATGCAGAGCAAGCAAGTGTCAGTGTTTCTTCCTGGTTAACCGTGACATTCCAGTTTCACAGCAGAGACTGCGCTGCCCTATTCCTATCATCACACTACACTGCCCCGGGGACCCTGCTCTACCTGTAGGAAGCTACACCTTGCCGCCATCCATCCCCCTGGTGACCCCAGCAGCGCCGGTGCCATCACCGGATCTACAGGTGGCATCACAACTTTTATTAACTTTATTCCCTATCAAAAATCCCCTTTTTATTGTCACCCCAAGGGCACAGGCTCGGGCACCGACCACCCGTGACATCCCTGCATCCAACCGCCAGAGATCTGAGTCCCCAGACCCTTGTGGGCCAGACACATACAATTTATATATGTTTTTTAGCTTCCTGTGTCCTCAGATTGTCAACTCCTGTGATCAGGGTTCTCCTCCTCCTTTGTTACTTTCTATCTGTCATTGTTTGGTCCCTTCTTAGTAAGGGCCCTGTGAAGACCCGGGGGTCAGTGGGTGCTCTCGTCCGCTGGCCCAGCCGCCTTTAGCAAAGCAACGTGGACAAGGGCTCATCCCCAAACTGAACGCCCGAGCTCCTTAACCGTGGGCGTAACACTACTCAGACAACACAGCGTGAGGGAACCACAATAGTAAGACTTTATTGGATCCCCCAACAGTTAACAGCATATAACACATAACCAGCAAAACACAACAATGTAGCAAACAACAGAGTCTCACCCTTCCGCTGACTCACCATGGATTAGAATATAGTACAGCAAAGTCTGTAGCCAGGTGACTGGATCGTCCCAGCCTGGGTTGTTTCCTTATGCAGTCTTTGTCATCACAGCCGAATCCGATAATTCGATGCTGAAATCCTTGTGGTTTTATAATCCAGGTTCTGATCCCCTCGGTCGGCACCGAAATGCCTAGGCCTGGGGTTATGGCCGGCCAATCAGGTCCGAAGATCTAGATTAGCTGCCTGTGTCCAATCCAATGGACCTCTAGCCGGGACCGAAATCCCTAGACTGAGGTCACT